>CAUYON010063045.1:0-48565 GCA_963573935.1 Arctocebus calabarensis | reverse complement strand
AAGTAGCTGGGACTACAGGCGCCTGCCACAACACCGGACCATTTTTTGGTTGCAGCCGTCATTGTTGTTTGGCGGGCCCGGGCTGGATTCGAACCCGCCAGCTCAGGTATACGTGGCTGGCACCTTAGCCCGTTGAGCTACAGGCGCCGAGCCTCCTGAATTTCTTGGTTCATGCACATCCTCCTTTTTCAAAGCCAGAAAGATGACATCTTTTGATCTCCTTCTGATTCTGACCCTCGTGCCTTCTTCCTCAGGGCCCTTTTGATTATCTCGGCCCCCAGCCTGAGTAATCCAAGCTAGTCTGTTACCTCAAGGTCCTTAAGTCTCATCACATAGTCTCTTTTGCCATCTGCCCAGATTCTAGGAATGAGAATGTGGAGACTTTTGGGGGGTCTATCTTAGACTGTTTTCTCTTATAACTGAATACCAGAAACTAGGTAATTTATAGAGAAAAGTTGCAGAGGGTAAGAAACCCAAAGTCAAGGGCTTTCTTACTGGTAAGGACTCTGCAGAGTCCTGAGGCAGAAGAGGGCAGAACATGGCAAGGGGGCTGAGAGTGCCAGCTCGGGCCTCTCTTACTGTTCTTTTTTTATTTTAGAGACAGAGTCTCAATTTATTGCCCTCAGTAGGGTGCCATGGCATCAGAGCTCACAGCTCCAACTCCTGGGCTTAGGCGATTCTCTTGCCTCAGCCTCCCAAGTAGCTGGGCCTACAGGCACCTGCCACAATGTCCAGCTATTTTTTTGTTGCAATTTGGCCAGGGCCAGGTTCAAACCTGTCACCTTCAGTATATGGGGCCGGTGCCCTACCCACTGAGCTATAGCCACTGCCCTCTCTTACTATTCTTATAAAGCTATGGTCCCACTGGTGTGATAACCAACTAATCCATTATTCCATGAATGGGTTAATCTATTAGTGAGGACAAAGCCCGAGGGGCCCAATCACCTCCTAAGGGCCACCCCTCTCAGTACTGTGCATTAGTGATTGAATTTCAACATGAGTTTTCAAAGGAACAAATATTCACAGCACAGCAGGAACCACCATTCGGGGGATCACAATGACCCTTCATTGCACAGTACCAGGAGCCTAGCATTCCTTCAGATGAAGTACTTTATGCATGCCACGCACCTGAGCTGTGGGCTGAGAGGCTTCTCCTTAGGTGATGACAACTTTCCCATGGCTCTAGCTGTCTGAGTGGGACAGGGCCCTTGGTTCCCTCACTGGAGGTGTGAAGAGAGCCAGGGGCCCACTTGCGAGTGATGGTGGGTGACGGGGATGTCATGAGTGCAGGCCAGGGCCGCCTCCGGAACTGAGGCTCTCATATGCTAGCTGCTGGGAGGGTTGCAGCCAACTGCTCTCTGTGAGTCCCTCCTAGGACTCATCCTCAGCTGGACGGGGTGAATATGCTCCAGGTCGTGTCCCTTTCCTGGGCACAGTCCACATCTAAAGTCCCCCTGAAGGGCCATTCCAGCTCCAGAGCTCCCTGCAGGGTGGGGTGAGGTCTTTGTCTCAGCATCTCCCTCTGCCCAGTCCTACTTCCTCACTCCTTTACAGAATGTGCTCCCAGGAGCACCTCCCATGACCTTACTGCACATATTTCTCTGAAGCCTTGACTGATCCATGACAGTTTTGGGCCTCCATGAAGTTTTCTCCAGGCTCTTACCTTTAAGACAAGGTGACATGGTAAGCAGCCAGCCTGGGGCTGGAACTCTCCCTTTCTTACTCCTCTCTGCAGCTTTTGGAGGACTAAGATGCTGAAAGAAAGGACAAAGCCAACGTTGTCACAGAGCTTGACATGATCTGGTCCTGTCAAGCTTCACTTATCTCTTCACTGTTCCTCAAAACTGCCAGATGTGCTCCACCTGGGCACCACAGGGCCTTTGCACATGCTCCCTCTGCCCAGAATGTACATCTCTCCACATATCTAGTTTTCGGCCAGGGCTGGGTTTGAACCCACCACCTCACTGAGCCACAGGTGCCACCCGCTCTCCACATATCTATACGGCCCACTCTTTCATCTGCTTGGAGCCTGCTCCAATATTACCTTCTCAGGGAGGCCCTCCCTGACCACCATATCTATAGTTGCACTCCACACCTGTCCCAGCACCCATGCCCCCTTCCTTGTTTAATTGTTCCTTCTTTGTTTGATATTTTTCATTTCATCATATACTATCATACTAGACTAGGTTCACTTAACAGCATACAGTCTCATCCATAATATATTTATTTCATCTAATTGTTTATTTTTCTTAGTGTGCTTGGTTTTGTCTGATTCACTCATGATGATTTTAGCTACCTCGAATAGTACTTAGTATATAGAAGGGGCTCAGTAAAGGTCTGCAGACACATGAATGTATGGGGCTTGTCTTAAGTCTGGAGGTGATATGGCTAGGCCGGGGCCCTCAGGCCCCACACTGCTTGGGAGTGATGAAGAGTGAGCATGGACTGTTGACATTATGCCTTCCTTTTCTGGGGAGCCTGGGACCCTTGCTCTGTCACCACCCCCATGTTCCCAGCCCCAGGTTGCAAACACATGGTGTCTGTACACTGCAGAGGGGCCATCAGTTCTTAAATAAATAAGGGAGAACAAACTGGTCTCACCACCCCATTTTCCCAGATTCAAGAAAATGGGGTTCAGGGAGGGAGGCACCTTGCCCACATCACAAAGCTGACTCCTGAGCAGCCGAATGAAGACATTGGTCTTAAGTGACTCAACTCAGCTCAGGCCAGATAGCAGGAGGGTATAGATTTTTGTGTCTCAGGCCATTGCCCTTAAGGACTTTGTAATCCAGTGGGGAAATGGTGCATTGTCTTCCCAGAAGTATCCCAGGAATGGAAAACAAACACCACATGTGCTCACTCAGAAGCAGGAGCTGAACACTGGGTGCACACAGTCATATTGTGGTGCAACTTACACGGGAAACTAAGGGAGGGGGGAGGGATAAAAATTTACCTATGGGATAGGCGTGTAGTACTCTGGAGACTGGCACACTACAGGCCCCAACTTCAGCATTATACAGTTTGTCTGTGTAACAAGTACACTTGTGCCCTCTTAATATTTTGGGGGGAAAAAAGAAAGTTGAGTGTCATTGCTTTGCAGGATGTTCACAGCTGATAGGTCCTTTGGGATTACAGAGACCCATGGTCCCCAGCTGGGACCACCTTGTTCCCAGGAGGGCCACCAAGATAGGGGTGTGCGTGTGTGTGTGAGGGGGGAAATGTAAGCCTCCCTACCTCATTAAAATACATCCAAAGTCTAACAGAAACCATTCATCTGTCCCGGAAGAGGTGGCACAGCCCACTCAAAATCTCGGGCTTTTTATTTTTGTCTGAAATTAGATGCCTTCTGGTGTGAGACAATGAGGTTGAGTCTCGCTAATACTGCCTTCCTCATTGGACTGTTACCAATAAATACAATTCCAGAAAGAGATTCAGCAAATAACATCTCTCTGCCTCAGAGGTTATGGCTTCTACGCCACAGAAGCCATAACCCTGCAGAGGGGTAGGGGATGCAGGAAGAGGCACCTTTAAATAAACTTGAAATGACAGCCCTGCAGGAGTCTCTTCTCATTTCTCTAACCCAGTGACTATCTGCCTTTTTCCAGATATGAGGCACCTTTTCTTTGCTCTACATATCTAGGCAGGAAAGAAAGCTGTGGGGGAAAGCTCCTCTGTGGGGACCGCCCTCTGGCACTGGCACTGAGCTATGGGACTCTAGGCTGAATCAATGCTGTGAACTCCAGTGAACCCAGAAGAGTCCTGTGGAGTGGGTGGGGCTCGCCTGGCAGAATCCCAAATGTTATTTTCGCCATCAGGATCCTTAGAGAAAACATAGGTCAAACTCAGCCTAAGCATCTCTCCTTAGGGACCATGGGAAACTTTGGCCTTTTTTCCTTGATGAGGCCCCAGGACCTTAGTTCAATGCTAAATAAACTGCATCCATAAAGCTGGATTTGGTGGAGATTGGCAGCCACCTTGGTGTTAGGCTTCCTTGGGGCTCAGGGCCCAAGCAGAGTACAGTTACATCAAACTCCCCCCTGACTAGATTTGGCAGGGGCGATGGATCAAGGCTTTATCTTCATTCTGGAGCATTCTGACAGTGAGGAAATCTGCTTGGTAGAGTGAACAGAGCCCTGGCCTGGCTTAGAGACTGGAAGCCTCTGAGTGGAATATGCCTTTGGCCAAGTCACCTCCCCACTTTCCCTCCTTGTGAGAGAGAAATAAGGGCTTCGCACTCTCAAAGTGTTGTTGGGATAATTTTTTTAAAATCCAGCTACTGTTTTCCTTGTTATTTCCTCCCCACCTTCCCACCTACTCCCAGTCCCTATTCAAACTGGGCAGGTTAGTACTAATTACCCCAGAAAAGGAAGAAACGCTAAAGAACAGAGAAGGAAGCCTGTCCAGCTTCTGATTTTCAAAAAAAGCTGGCTTCTTTCTTCTAAATAGATTCAAGAGAGACGTGACAGGCTGTGGTCTAGAGACTGTGGTCCTGAATATTGTATCCCCTACTGGGATTAAATTCTACAAAAACACTGGTGGAAACCCAGTTCCATCACCTCCCAGCTGATCTCTTACAGTCTCGCTCTGTTGCCCAGGCTAGAGTAGACTTTGAAGTAGACTTTGGAGAGATCAATTAGCATCTTCGTGCCTTAGTTCCTGCATTCTAAGAGGAGGGTGGTAACGTCCCCAACCTTGTGAGACTGATGTGCTGACTGATCAGATCAGCAAAGTATCGTGAGTGTGCCAAGCGTAGAGGAAATACTAGATAGAGATTTGCTATTGTTGTGGTCATCATTTTTAATGTTACCATTTGCTTAAGCCAGTGGTTTTTAAACGTTTTGTTTTTTTATGGCAGGTCCTTTTCTCCAAACAAAATTTGATGCCAACACCATTCATGGTGGTTTCGTAAGGTTAGAATGCAGCAGGGTAACTTGGCCCAAGGGACAGGCAAGGTGTGTAGCTTACCCGATCAGAATAAAGCCTAAGCAAGCATCAAGGAACACGATTTAAAAATTACCTCGGAGGCTCAGCGCCTGTGGCTCAACGGGCTAAGGTGCCAGCCACGTACACTGGAGCTGGTGGGTTCGAATCCAGCCTTGGCCCGCCAAACAACAATGATGTCAACCAAAAAATGGCCGGGCGTTGTGGCAGGCGCCTGTAGTCCCAGCTACTTGGGAGGCGGAGGCAGGAGACTCGCTTGAGCCCAGGAATTAGAGGTTGCTGTGAGCTGTGATGTCATAGCACTCTACCCAGGGTGACAGCTTGAGGTTCTGTCTCAAAAAAAAAAAAAAAAAAAAGAAAGTATGAAAAGTCAGGCCCTAAGCAAGAAACATAGTAAGAGACAGCCAGAGAGAAAGAGAGAGAGAGGTGAGAGAGTAACCCACACACAGAGCATGGGAGAGGGAGATGGGGAGACAGAGTCAGAGACATAGACACACAGGGAGACCCGAGAGAGGCAGAAGCTTTGCTCCCCACTCCTTTGGGCAGCCCAGTGCTGCCTCCTGGTCCCACCTGCCCTGCTTTTTGGCACTGGATGCCTTCCCAGCCCCACCCCCACCCCCCGGGCCTTGAACCTGCCCTGCTCCAGGTCACCACCCGCTGCTCGCTCTTGGCCAGCTCTACATGGGTGTCCTTCACCCTATACCTGCACATGGCTCGTCACCCACCCTGGGCTCACACAACCCTGGCAAAGCCCCTCCGCCTCTCTGCACTCCCTTCCTTCCCTCCCTCCCTCCTTCCTTCCTTCCTCTCTGCAGGCATGGAGCTGGGCAGTGGGCCTTCAGCGAACAGGGCAGAGGTGTTCTCTTCATTTGTGGCATTTACCACCTGTCAGGAGTCCCTGGGGCCCAGGTGTTAGAAGTAGAGGCTGTGTCCCTTTGGACACCGACCCCTGGGAGATTGTCTTGGCCACCTGGCACCCTCGGGTCCAAGGAAGGTAACGGAGAGAGGCTCCTGTTACAATCTTATCTGCTCCAAATTCACGGTGACTTTCCAAGCTCTTTCTAACGCTGAAGCCACAGCCTTCCCTGACAAAGGTAAAGGGAGAGAAGGACCCCGGCCTCTCGGACCTTCTATCTGGGCCAGGTCCCTTGTCATGGGGCATCTATTGATCGTCCGCATTCAGGCCTTACCAGACATCCAGCACCCACCAGGCCAGAACATGAAACTGCAAATGCCCACATTCCTCACTCACCCACCTTGGCCCTAAGGGCTGGTTTGGGAGTGACTGTAACTGGCCCAGGGCCTGGGGGCCATTTGGTTAATCAAAGAAGCAAAAGAAGCCACAGTGCTGGTGTGCAGCCTGATGAAGCTCATCAGCCCCCAAAAGACCCCTGGAGGGGAAGGGAGCAGGGGGCACATGAGAGCCTCTCAGCTATCCAGTGATCTCCGTGTTCTAACCCAGGGCAGCCAAGTGCCCATGAGTGTCATCAGGAAGGGCTGTGCTGAGCTGGCGTCAGAGTGATCCAGGGGCTCCCATCCCCAAGGAAGCTGTGAGCTGAGGCCTGGAGGGGGGTCAGCCAGGAGGAGGAGATGGTGAGGTGGGGCAGAGAGAAGAGGCTTCCAGGCAGGGCTGCAGAGAGCTGAGGGGGGTGGGGCACGGGGACAGTGGAAGAGCCAGGCCCCCAGGGCAGGGGCAGACGTGGCCAGGCATATGCTTTAGAGAGCCTGTTCTAGTTGGTGAGTGAGGGGACTGGACCAGTCAAGGTTAAAGGCAGGGAACCGGGTTTCCTCTTCTGTAAATGGGATGATAACACCAACCTTGCACTGCCAGGCTGACAGCGGAGTTGGGAAACCCCCAAAGCCTCCTGGTGCTGTGATTCCTACATAAAAGATGGTAACAACAGCCACCCCAGGTGGGCGTGGGACCCACCGATGCCCAGATATAGACAGAAGCTGTCCACCCACTGCCCCTGCACTGGTGGAGACCAGCCACGCTGCTAACTCCATGGTGAACAGAGGCCACTTCCGACCAACATTCCCGCGTTTTGGTGGCCCACAAGGCCAGGCAAGTCACACAGGCCCCGTGTCGCCTCCCGCTTGGTGGTGTTGGGCTTTGGAGCGAGACCAGCTCACAAAGTTAATATCCCTGTGTAAGTCCTCAACAATGGTGGCTGCTGATGAAGTGGCTGAGGCAGGGAGGGGACAGCTGGGGTCCTCCCTCCTCCTGGCACCCACACCCACCCTGCTGTCCCAGCTGTGAGCGAGGCCATAGGCCACACCTACTCCTTGCTCTTTCTCCATCCCAATGTCCTCACTGTGGTCCAGATTCTCCACCCGTCCTGTGGGCCCTGCAGCCCCAAGTCACAGCTGCAAGGAGCTTGCTGTTTCCACGCTGGACCCACGCTCGCTCCCCGCCTGCAGCCAGAGGGAGCTTCTGGACAGCAAACACAGCTGGGTTGCTGTCCCCTCAGAGCTCCCACGGCTCCCCACCCACGAGAGTCAATCTCCCTCCCCCTCCTCACCAATACCATCTTCTGCCCTGCTCCCAGCCACTCTGCTCCATGTGGGGTCCCCCGGCCCCAAGTCCTTTCCTGTCTCAGGACCTGTGCACTTTTTGTTCAGGGAAAGTTCTCTCCCGTGTATTTATGTGGCGGTTCCTCCTTGTCTTTCAGCTCAAATGACATTTTCCCCCAACAAAGACCTACTCGGACCGACCCATCTAAATCACGTGTCCTTATTGCCTCCCAGCTCTTAACAGCACGCATCAGCCTCGGAAATCTGCTTGTTCATGTGTCGGTTTCCTTGCTGGGTGTCCAAATCCAGTGCAAGCTCCATGAGCCACGGCGACGTCCTTCCCGGCAGAGAGGGCTAAGGGACGCTGGTGAGGACGTCCTTGTCTGGGGCTTGCTCTTTCTGTCCCAAGGCCTGTGTGCTGCTCTCGGGGCTGCCTCGGCGCATCCTCCAGCCCACGGAAGAGCCCCGGAGCCCCAGCCACAGCGCCCGGCAGCCGTCTTCCCTGTTTAATATGCAGCTTGCACTTTACACTCCCTGTTTAAACATTCCAGCGCCTTCTCATCCGTGCTGCGCCTCACCAAAAATAAAAATATTTTGGTAGTGCAAATAAAAGCAAATATTTGACACTACTTGGCATTTTTCAGTGCATTAATTAGCAATTTGCTGGATAAATATTGCTGTGTAAACTAACAATCGCTTCCCAATAATTAAAAGCCACATCAGATGTTACCAGAAAAGCCCCTGGTATGCGTTCCGGCTCCGGGACTGAGGTCCTGGCCACCGAGGCCAGAGTGGGAGGACCCAGAAGAGGGGGCAGGTGGTCCGGCATCCAGCTGTGGCTTTGGAGGGAGGGGGCTGGAGGAGGCTGTGGGCTGGAGGGCAGGGGGCACCCACTAGTCCCAGGGACCTGAGCACCTCGGAGGCTCACAGATCACTGGAGTGGATTTAGGAGAAGCAGTCGGCCCAGATGCATGACGGGAGTTGGCCAAGGGTAGTGGCTGCCCAGGTGGGCTTGGGAATCGACAGATTCAGCGTAGAGAGCCCCAGATCAGCCACTCGCCAGCTGTGTGACCTTGGACAAGGCACTTCTCTCAGAATCTCAGTCCTTTATCTGTAAAATGGGTATAGTAAACCTTCCTATCTCACAGGATTGCTCTAAGCATAAAAGGACGAACGGAAGGGCTTAGCGCACAGCAACCCACAGCAAATACTGGTTGTTGGTGTTGGTTGACATTGTCTTAATCTGGGTGACTTGTGCTGTCTCTCTGCCCCGTGTCTCTTTACCCTCTTACCCAGTGCTACTACTCATGGAAAGTGGTGGATCAAGTCTTTGCCCATCACCACTTTGCTCAGCCTCTCTCCGAAATATCTGCCTGGCCTGTGAAGCAAAATCCTGATGGCCAAGTGTACATTGTCCCAGTGCTCTGCTTGGCAGTGGGGAAGGAGGGCAGGGCTGGCTCATGGGTGGGATGCTGTGGGGCTGGAGCTGCAAGGCAGGACACTCTCCCCTGAGCTGTGTGGTCTTGACCTGGGAGCCCGTGGTGCTCCAGGTATACGGGAAGCCAAGTCCTGTGATTCAGGAGGATTGGCCCGAGCCAGGCTGCAGAAGATGATGGCAGGCTGAACAAATCTATTGTTTTCCTGCCATTAGAAAGTGAGAGAATTTCTGCCAGGGCTGGAGGAAGCTGCCTGGGTGCCAGGACATGCTATGTGAGAAGAAGGAGGCTCCCTGGGGGAATTAGAGCTTCCTGGGATCCTGCAGCTCCTGCGTGTGAGACCCTGGGCTAAGAAAGTCAAATGCATTGTCCCCCAGCAGCCCCCCTCACAGCACTGTGGTGAGGGCTCTCCTGACCCTGTTTGGTACCAGAGGAAGCTGCTCCCAGGAATCTATCATTCGTTCACAGCTACTTGGCTGACGAGTGGCTGAGCTGGGACTTGAGCCAGGTTCATCCAAGTCCTGAGCCCATGTTAACTAGGAGGCCTCTCTAAGCACTGGGAACCCCGTTAGACGCCATAACCCTCCGAAGCACGGGGACGCAGGGCCTGAAGATGAGGCGGGCAGTGGGGCAGCAGGGGCAAACTTGCAGCTTCTGCTGGAGCCCCACTCAGCAGAGGAGGGAACTGTCACCTCGGCTGGGTTGAGGTGTGGTTGGTAGCACCGGTAGAGAGGGAGGGTGACACTCAAAACCACTTTAGAGCTGCACCTGCTTCAGAAACCAGGGTTACTCTCTGGCACTGACATTCCCATAGTGTGCCAGCCTCGGGGCACCCATCCTCGTTCCCCTCAGATAATGACACTCAGAAATAGCAAAAGCCCCAACGCTTCCCTCATGTGGGCTCCCCTGCTCCAGTCACAGGGCCTGGGAGATCAGCACAGGGCTCCTATCTCCACCCTCAGGGATGGACAATGGTCACTGTGAGGATGAGCAAAAGGAGGAAAGCCCGGACCATATCAGGAGACGCAGGGGTTCATCAAGGTTCAGTGCAAAAGTTCCCACTGAGATGAATTCCCACCGCAGACAGATTTTAGAAAAATCTGCAAGTTGTGACCACTCAGATGCAAGGGGACATGGTTCCTGGAAAAGGTATACTCTAGGATTGGAAAACACTGTTTCTAGCTGAAAAGTGCGAGTCATTATAATTCATAAGAAAGGAATACAGAACGGATGTGGCTAGTGAAAAGATACATCGAAAAAAGATCCCATAAACAGAATGAAATAAGCAATAGCAAAGGAATAATAAAATAAAATTTCCTTTTGAACATATGGATAAAGTTAATGAAGGGACCTATAATTAAGTGAAATGATTGGATATCAAGGACTGAGGGGGAAAATTATATGCCTACCCAGGCAGGAAAAATAATATTGCCAACTATAATTAATTATAGAATAGATTTGGCTGCACAGTGGCTAAAGTGATGGAAATAACAGTGGCTAAAGTGATGGAAAAACATTTCTCTTTCATATAATAGTACAAAAGTAGGTGAAGTTTGCACATGAACTCTGTTCTGTAAGATTTCCAAGTGCTTGGAAATATGAAGAACACAGACTCCTTCCATCTTATTGTTCTGCCATTTTTTAGGGTGTTTACTTTGCAAGGATTCTGTTACAAGCAACATAATTGAGCAACAATAAAAAGACATGTCCCCTTCTCCTTTAAAATCACCACCCAGAGTTTCTAAACATTACCGTTCACATCCTATTGACCAGAGTGTAGTCACATGACTACCCTTAGCTGCAAGGGAGGCTGTGAAATATGGTTTTTATTCTGAGAAGCCATGTGCTCAGCTTAAAATTAAGGAGATGAGCAATATGGTTATTGGAGAAGTCTTACCCCAGTGCACTAAAACTCAATATTAAAGACAACACACACACACAAAAAAATCAATTTTCTAATACCTAGAAATTTCTCAAACTCCAAATAAATTGGCACTTAGGTCAGAGGAAATATAAGCAGAAACTTTAGAAAATCTAGAAAAATAAAGACTGTAAACTGTATATCAGAATCTATGGGAAATAGTTAAAGTAATACTCAAAGGAAGTAATGCTCAAGGGAAAGCCTTAAAGACTGATAGAAGAAAATGAGACATAAAACATCTGATCTCAGAAGTTAGAAAAAGAACACAAAACAAAACAAAGAAGGGCAGAAGCAGGAAATTGATGAAGATGGGAGAAGAAATTATGAGTTAATAAGCAGAAAACCAGAACTAACTGCATGAGGAAACCAATAAAACATATAAACCACAAGATAACCTAATTAAGACAAAGAACAAGAAAGAAATTATGAAGGAAAAATAACCACAGGAGGAGAAGAGAGTAAAGAATGGTGACACTGCTTTGCTCAACTTTTATGTAAATACATTTAAAAACCTTGAAGAATTTGACAATTTTTTTTCAAACTATAAATGACCAAACCCGATTAAGGAAGAGATAGAAAATCTGAACATTTCTATTTGGAAATTTGTCTAAAGTAACTAAAGAGCGATCTCTCCCCAAAGCATCAGGCCCAGATTGTCTCACAGGGAAATTCTACCAAGAATCTAATCAGCAGAAAATTCCAATATCACTTAAAATGTTTAAGCTTTAGAAGGGGAGGGAGGGAAATATGGCCAGTTATTTTAATAAAGCTAGTAGGACATTGATATCTAAATGCAAGAAAGATCAAACAAAAGAGAAAGCATAGTTACTGATGAAAAGCCATCCTAAATAAAACTTAAGTAAAGTTGATCTACAGCACATTAAAAGAAAAACACACCATTTCCAAATGAGGTTTATTTCATGAACGTACAAAGTGTTCAGGAAAAGGGACTACACTAATACGATTCATTGTATTAATATACCAAATTAGAAAACTTTCATTATTTTTGTCATAGACATCAAAAAGACATTTAAAAAAATCAACATTTGTTTTCAATAGAAACACTTAATAAAATAAGGATAGGTGGAGTGGATTCTTCCCTACTTGATGGAACATATTTCTTGGCACAAAAGTCAATGTCTAGTTTTCTCATCAAAGTTGGGAGCAAGACAAGATCCCCTATCACACTATTATTAAGCATTGAGCTGAGGGTACTAGCCAAAAGGGATAAAAAATTAGAAATAGAACCCAGAAAACATTATGTGCTGATAATATGGTCAAATACCCAAACAAAACACAGGAGAATCAACTTTAAAACTACTATAAATAGGATAATTCAACAAGGTAGTTGGGTACAAATTAATATGTGGAAGTTAACAGTTTTTGTATATAAAAGCAACCAGTAAGACGATATATAGCAGACAAGACCTCATTTAGCAGAAAAATATCTAGGAATAAATTTATCAGAAAATTTGGATAACTTGTAAGACAGAACCTAAGCATGTCTGAAGGATCTGAAAAAGGCTTGAGCCAGTGGAGAAGTCAGAGCTCTTAGGTGGGATGACTCAGCATCACGATCAGGCCATTTCTTCTCAAGATAATTCATAAATTTAATGCAATCTCAATTGCAATCCAATGCAATCTCTAAAGTGTCAATATGCTTTTCATAAAAAGAAAAACTGGACAATTGATTCTAAAATGTCTGTGAAAAAAATACAAGTAAGAGTCATTACAAATACTGAAAAATATTTACTGTGCAACGTACTAAGCCTATCGTGTTTAAATTCCTCCATTACTAAAAACAAGGCAAAGAGACAAACAGGCTACGAGATGAGAAAACAAATCTGAGAATTAGAGCCCATATGTACAGAAATTCAGTATAAGCCCAAAGTGCCTACTCAAGTAGAAATGTGTGGTAGAGAAATGTATGATATTATACTGACTCAACCACAGCCACAGTGGGAGATGTCATCAAACTGCTCTCGGTATTTCACTTCTCAAATACATAGCAAATAAATTAATAGAAGTATGGGATGCAATTAATACTATGTGAATATAATATATAATATTTTTTGTGATTGTATAGCTGAGATTTTTGCTGTGACAAGAAATTCATATTGCTTTTCAAAGTCCATGAAACATTTTGGAAAAAAATTGATCATTAAGCAAGAAGGAAGAGAAATCGTTCTCCAAATGGAGAAATCGTACAGGCTGCATTTTTTTTTTACCTCAATGCAATGAAACTAGAGATTAATTACAAAGAGAATAAGACAAATATCTTCTTACACATGAAAAATTGCTCTGCTAAATAATTATTTTGTGAGATAGTAAACCAGACTATGGTTGCAGAATATTTAGAAAATAAGACAATGACAAAACTACACATTAACATTTATGGGATGCAGCTATTCCTGTACTCACAGGATAATTCACAGCTTTAATTGCTTTTATTATTAAGTGAGCAAGAATGAAAATAAATGAGCTAAGCATCTAATGCAAGAAACTGAAAAAAGAGCGAGATAGAAAACAGAAGAAAGAAATTAATAAAGATAATAGTTGTCTTAGTCCATTTTGTGCTGCTGTAATAGAATACCTGAGGCTGGGTAGTTTATAAAGAACAGAGATTTATTAATATTTCTTGCAGTTCTGGAGGCTGGGAAGTCCAAGTTTGAGGGGTCTGTATCTGGTGAGTGCCTGCTTACTGCTCACCCATAGCAGAAAGTGGGGTGGCAAGAGACTGTGCAGGTGGGAGAGAGAAAGGGAGCCCAACTCACATGATAAGTAACCTACATCCATGATAACAGTGCTAATCACTTCAGGATGGCAGGGCCCTCATGACCTAATCACCTCTTAAAGTTTCCACTGCTCAACAGTGCTGCATTGGGACTAAGTTTCCAACACATGAACTTTGAGGAGGACACATTTAAACCACAGCGATAGCTAAAATTAATGACATAAAACATTTAAAAGCGGAGATTATTTAAAATCCAAATTCTGCTTCTTTAGAATCATCTACAGAAGAAACAGTTTTCTGGTAAGATGAATAAAAATGAATGTAAAGCAGAAGGCAGTATTATAGATGAGAAAGCAGTCAAAACCACAGACAATGATATAATTTTCAAATTATGGACAAATGTTAAATGAATGAATTTTTTAAAATCTCAAAATGAATAATTTTCTAGGAAAAGACAAAGTAATAAAATACAATGTACAAATAACAACCGAGGCAGAAGTTTAGAAAATAGTTTAAAATCACTTGGCCCAATTGATTTTGTAAAGTTTTTTTTTTTTTTATGACCAAACAAGGAGATAATTTCTGAGCCATTTCATTTGTACCAGAGTATAACAGAGCCAGAAAGCTTCCCAATTCATGTTATTGGATTTGTATGGGTTCTTGAGATATTCTAGTTACTAGTGTATAAACTCCATGAAAAACTCGGTTGGAATTTTGATTAGAATTATATTGGATCCATATATCAATTTGGGAGAACTGTATGATACTGAGTTTATCTAAGTATAAAATGACATATCTTTTTATTTATGTAGAGTGTTTTGAGTCTTTCTTTAATCTTTGAAACTTTTTCTGTGAAGTTTCACCCACGCACGCACAGCCACAAACACACACTCTCTTCTTTTATTGGTTCCATTTTTCTGGAGAACCCTGACTAGTACAACTGGAATAATCTGTTCATTGACTGTTTGGTAGAAGTTGACTATTAGCTTCAGGCCTGATGTGGTTTTCGGGGGTGGAGAAGGAGTTAAATAAATTTCTAATTCTTCTTGAGACAATTCTGGTAAGTTGCACATTCCAAGAAATTAGCCGTTTTGGACTGGATTTTCAATTTTATTGGCATGAAGATATTTAAAACACTGTGGTGATTGTGAAAATGACCACTTTTGCTGTTTCTTTCCTTCATTAATTCCTGTTATCATTTATTTATGTCTTCTCTTTTTCCTAACTAGCCTTTAGTTTCTGATGATTTTATCATTGTTAGTTTTTAAATTCATTTTCTGCTCTTTTCTTTATTTTTTTTTCATTTTTCTTTCTTTCTTTCTGCTCTTTTTCTAATTTCTTCAGTTGGGTTTGTAGCTTGTTAACTTCCAGTCTCTCTTCCTGTCTAGTATAAATGTCCTCTGAGTACTACTCTGGCTATATCCTATAAGTTTTGATATGTAATATTTAAATTATCTATAATAAGTTATTTACAACTATGCTATAACATGGAATTTAATTGCTTACATTTTCATGAATTCTAATCTAATTGCATTATGATCAGAAGACATGATCTGTATGCTAATGACTCTTTGAAATTTGTTGAAATTTGCTTTTCAAACTTGTATCTGTCAATTTTTGCAAACACTTCTCATGTACTTGAAAGGAATAGGTTTTCCATAATTACTTGTTTCAGGATTCTGTGTTGGTTATATCGAGCATTTTAATTGTCTTCCTCAAATCTTCTATATCTTCACCAATTTTTTTCTCCTTGATTGATTACTGATCAAGACTATTTAAACATTTTCATTATAATAGTGGATTTTTCAATTTTAAAAATAATCTAGTACATTTTTGTTTCACATATTTTGTGAGATTATGGTATAGAAAATAATCTAACTGTTATATATTACAGATGAGGTGTTTCTTTTATCATTTATGATACTCTTTGTATCTAATGATGATTTTTGCCTTAGAATAGTATGTTTCCCCCCTTGATATTAATACAGCCACCCCAACTTTTATTTGCCTAATATTTGCTTTGGATAATATTCTTTCAATATTTTCATCCACAAAACCTGGATTTTTATTTTTAAAATTCAGTCTGAACATCTGATTTATGTATGTATGTATTTTTTGGAGACAAAGTCTCACTTGGTCACCCTGGGATTGAGTGCTGTGGTGTCATAGCTCACAGCAACCTCAAACTCTTGCCTGGGCTCAAGTGATTCTCTTGCGTCAATCTCCCAAGTAGCTGGGACAATAGGCACCTGCCACAGAGCCCAGCTATTCTTTTTAGAGATGTGCCCGCTTGCTCAGGCTGGTCTTGAACTCCTGAGCTCAAGCAATACACCTGCCTCGACCTCCCAGAGTGCTAGGATTATAGTTGTGAGCCACCATGCCTGGCCTGAACACTTAATTTTTAAATGAGTCAAGTTCAGTTCAGTATTAAGCCTACTACATCACTATTATTTTGTACTTTCCTGTGATTTTTTTTTTTTTTGAGTCAAGGCTCACTCTGTGCCCAGGACTAGGCACAGTGGCATCATCATAGCAACTTCATACTCTTGGGCTCAAGTGATCTTCCTGCCTCTGTCTTCCAAGTAGCTAGAACTACAAGTGCATGCCATGATGCCTGGCTAATTTTGCTGTTCTTTTGTAGAGATAGGGTCTTACTTGTGCCGAAGCTGCTCTCAAACTCCTGACATCAAGTAGTCCTCCCATCTCAGCCTCCTTATGTGCTAGTATTATAGGCATTAACCACTGCATCTGACTTATCACGCTTTTCATTTGCTTCTTTTCCTAGCTTCTTTTGGAGTGGTTAAATTTAAATTCCTTTTCTTCCTGCTACATTCTATTTCTAGTGCTTACCTTTAAAACTTTTTAAATACATCTTTAATTTTAGAATAATTTTAGATTTACAGGAAAATCATGAAGCTGGAACAGAGGTTTTCATATACCCCACTCAGTTTTCCCATTGATATAGTTCATTTGTCACAATTAATGAACCAATATAGATCCATTATTATTACCTGAAGTATATATTTTATTCATATTTCCTGGAATTTACATAATGTTCTTTTCCGGCTCCAGGATCCCATTCAGGAGACTGCATTACATTTATGTCTGCTGAGGCTCGTCTTGGCAGTGACAGTTTCTCAGATTTTTCTTGTTTTTGATGACAGTTTTAAGGCATACTAGTCAGTTGCCTTTTTTTTTTTTTTTTTTTTTTAACTATCCCTCAGTTGGGATTTGTCTGGTGTTTTTCTTTTCTCCATGATCAGATTGAGGTTATGCGTTTTCAGGAGGAAGACCGCAGAGGTAATATATCATCTTTGCGTCATACTGTGTTAAAGGTACATACTATGCAGATGACACGCCTGTTGGTGTTGACCTTGATCACCTGTCTGAGGGAATATTTGTCATGTTTCTTCTCTGTGAAGTTGCTTCCCCCCCATTTTTCATACTCTGCCTTTTGGAAGGAAGTCATTCAGCACAGCTCACATGTCAGGCGTGGGAAGTTCTGCTTTGTCTCTTTAAGGGCAGATTATCTACATCAATGATTTGGCAATCTTCTACATGAGGGATTAGCTCTTCTCCCCTGTTTGTTTATTAATTCAATCATTTGTTCAATATCAGAATGAATTCATGGATATTTTATACTTTGGGTCAGAATCCACTACTCCTTCATTTGTTTTCTTGCTCAAAATTTTTCAACATGGGGCGTGGGGAGATTATTTGTCTGGCTCCTGTGTCCCTTCCACAAATCCCTATCCTGTATGTGTGTGTGTGTGCGCACGCAAACTCTAGCACTTTCATAATTTCTGACCCTACAAGATGCTTCAGGCTCATGTTATATGTTTTCTCTCCCAGTACCATAATCACCATTTCTCTAAGGAGGCCTTATTATATTTGTTGGCTAATGGTATAAGTTAGAAAAAAAATTGTTAAAAAATATGTGTATTAAGGCTAATCAATAATAATGATCCTCACCCTTCAAAACCTTAAACATCATAACTCCGAATACCCTCTCTAGGCTCACATAGTACACTGGCACAGTATTTTAGTCCAGTATTATTTTTATACTTCCAAAATCCATCATTATTATTGATCTGTACAGCCCAAATCTTGTTTAAACATTTCTTTGTTCATCATTGCTCTTGTATCTTATTCTTTGTTTCTTTGTTAAATTTAATCCTACTTGAAATACATTCTTTAGTAGTTCTTTCAGAATCAGTCTGAGAATTATATATATATTTTTCTTATTCTTGAGCGATAGTTTGGCAATATAGGATTCTAAGTTGACAGTCATTGGCCCTTATCACATGGAAAATACAATTCCATTGTCTTCTGGCTTGTACTGTTGCCAGAAGTCTGCTGTCAGTCTTAATTTCCATTCTCTATTGATCTTTCTTTTCTCTCTTATTGTTTTTAAAGTACTTTGCTTCACATTCCTACAACTTCATTATGGTATGTCAAGATATAAATTTATTTTTCTTTATTCTTCTCAGGACTGATTAGACTTGAGTTGTGAATACTTAAAAATTTTTATTATTACTTCAAATTGTGATAAAGTACACAGAACATAAAATTTATTATCTTAACCATTTGGAAGCGTACAGTTCTGTGGAATGAAATACAGTCACACTGTGCATGACCATCACCACCATGTATCTCCAGAATTCTTTTCATCCTGCAAAACTGAGGCTCTGTACCTATTAAATAATAACTTCTATTTCTCCCTTCCCTCAGCCTCTGAAAGTAACATTTAATTTCTGTCTCTATGAATTTGACTCCATTCGATACTTCATATGAATGGAATCATGCAGTAATTGTACTATTGTGACTGGCTTATTTTATTAGCATAATGTCCTTAAGCATCACCCAGGTTGTAGCACGTATCATAATTTCCATCTTTAAGGTATTAAAAAGTCTTTCCTTTAGGTGGGCATGGTGGCACAGGCATAAAGTCTCAGCTACAGGGAGGCTGAGGCAGGATTACTTAAGCCCAAGATTTCAAGGTTGTAGTGAGCTATGATCACTGCACTCCAGCTTGCGTGACAGAGTGAGACCTTATTTCTGTTAAAGATAATAATACCATTAAATAAATAAAAAGAAAAAGTCTTTCTTTTTAAGGCTAAATGACATTCCATTGTGTATATGCGACGTTTTGCTTACTCATCTATCAATGGACATTTGGTGGATTCTTCCTCTTGACTATTGTGTATGGCTGCCAAGAATATGAGTGTGCAATCTATTCAAGATCCTGTTTTCAGTTCTTTGGGGTATATTTACAGAAGTGAGATTACGAGATCATACAATAGCTCTATCACTACTGTTTTGAAGAACAGCCATACTGTTTTCCAAAGCAGCTAAACCATGTTGCATCTCCATCAATGGGTACCAGGTTCTGGTTTCTCATGTACTTGTCAGTGTTCCAGTATTTTCTGTTGTTTCGTAATAGCCATCCGAATGGGTGTAAATGGTTGCTCATTGTGGTTTTGATTTGCATTTCCCTAATGATTAGTGAATTGTGTATTTATTGGTGAGTTGTAAATATTTTAAATCAATTCTGGGTAATTCTTTTTTTTTTTTTTTTTAATTCTGGGTAATTCTTAATCATTCTGTCCCCAACTATTGCTTCTCCCATTCTCTTTATTTCTTCTCTTTCTTTTTATACCAAAATACAAGATTTTTTTTCCAAGTCTATCCTTCACAGACCAATCCCCAGGGATGTCAGATCTAGCTTCCCACCTAACTCACACCCAGAGCCTCATCTCCTGTCCCTGCGTGGGCAAAGCTATCCTGTCACCCCTTCACGCACAGCTGCAATGACAGCTCTTGAGCTTTCCTCTTTGGTTTTCAGTCCTTGCCTTGTTTCTTGCTCCTGGAAATTTTCTCTACTTTTCTGTAAATTCAAGTATGTGTTGCATCATATTGAGAATTTGTAGGTGTTTGTAGCAGGAAGATTTGGGGAATATCTGATCTATATTATTTCCAGAACTAGAAGGCCTTCCAAATCATTTACAAAGCTAAATAAACCTGACAAAAGATTGCACAAAAAAGAAGGCCGCAGGCAAATCTCATTTACAAATATAGATGCAAACTTCTTAAATAAAATATTAGCAAATTGAATCTAGCAATATATTAAATGAATACTCCACAATGACCAGGTAGGGTATATTATTGGGAAGCAAGGACAGTTCTATTTTAGGAACTCTATTAATACAATTCATCATATTAATAGGCCAAAAGGGAAAAACCATGAATGATAAAAAGCCATTTGATAACATTCAGCATCCATTTTGTAGAAAAGACTCTCTTGGCAAAATAAAAATAGAAGGATTCTCCTTTAGCTTGGTAAGAAAAGCTTACAGAGACATCCCATTCTTGAAGGGGAGGGCAGCACCATCTGGGGACCCTCTGAATTTGGAGAGGATCCTGCTCGGCCCATCTCCTCTGCCCCAACTTGAGGTTAAATCTCTATCTTCCTACTTCTCTGACTCACCTGGGGCAAAACATCCCTCCAGCCTGAGGAGCTGTAGCTGTTTTGCTTTCCAGACACACACTGTGCACCCAGGTAGACTAGGATGGCTGTGTTTTGTTGGACAATCTGCTCCACTTGCTGAGCTTCTCCAAGCCTCTATTTTCTCATTCATGAAATGGGGCTAAGATTCTCTATTCCATGGGGCAGCAAGAGTGAAGTCCCTGTCACAGGGCAAGGTTCACAGAAGTTAGTAGCTCAGCACTTCCTGCCTGCCCCTGCTGTCCTTTGCTCCTTTTAACCTTCCCAGCTCTGAGTCCCTGATCCTTTTTCAGGAGGGATGCCCTCAGGCCTGGCCAAATCAGGTTCCCACCAACGACTGAGCCCTGTGGGTGGGACTCTTAAATTAGCATACAAAGACAGGAAGGCAATGCATGGGGCCTGATGGGGGCTGCTGGCCCAGGGGGTCTCCTGGGGCTTCCTGCCCCAGGGATAGGTCAGTTAATTCTGGAACTCCAGGGGAGCTCTGAAGTCCATGCGGCCCATCTAGACAACTGGTCACTTGGTGGGATGTGTCCACACCTAGGAGGTCCCAGGGTGGGCAGACCCCAGCTTGAAAAAGAGAACTCCATGTTTCTCTGCGTGTGCCATCTTTCTGCCAACTTCTTCCTTCTGGGTTCCTCCCTCAGAGCAGAGTCTGAGGTCATGGCCTCATGGCTTCTCAGATGAAGATCAAAGCCAGACTGGGGCCTCTAGGCCCCACACTTGGGTTCCTGCGTACGGCACCACTTCTGTTACACTGGGCCCCTGAGCTCCAGGTTCTGCTCTCATCACCGCCCCAAACTTCCCTCCTACCTCCCCACCTCCACCCACACTGCTCTTCTCTCTCTGTCTCCCTTGGCTCATGAGTTGGCATCTAGACTGTTCCCTTCCAGAACGCCACACAGCTGTCCTGTATCAGTCAGTGTATTGACCACACCTTTTATTTCCAATATCTTGGAGCCTTGCTGCCAACAGAGGCACTTGCCCTGCCAGGGGAGGGTAAGCTCATTCTTAGCAATAGTCACCAACTGGCCCCAAACTAGCACCTTCCAAATGCAAATTCACCCTTCCAGAGCCCGGATACTCAACCACACCCCTAGGTTCTGACCCTCCTGCAGGGTCAGGTTCAGGTTTTGTCCTAAGCCTGTTTACCCTCTCTGTGGAGACCTCCATGCTCTTGCCCATGCTTTATCTTTGCCCCTTGGGATTCCTACTGAGCCTGGTGCTTCCTGGCATGGCCGCTTCTGGCATTATGTGGCCTCCCGTGGCATGGCATGTTCTCTGGTCACATGGCGTGACCTTCTTTGGGATCTGTGAGTATCATAGTCTTTTCAATGCTAATCCTATTCTGGTCTATTGGGCCCACATTGGAATGGTAATAAAACCTACATTGGAAAACAGTCAGTAACGGCTCAGTTATGCTGAAGTAACAAGCAGGCTCCTAGTCTCAGTAGCTTAACACACCTATGTGACTCTCTGGGACAAAGCCCCCAATGCTGTGGCTCAGGGATCCAGGCTGCAGGAGGCTCCACTTGGCTGTAAGTGAACCTTTGGGAATGTCTCTCAGGGCACAGAGGAAGTGCTGGAGGGCTTAAGGCCAGCACTTTGATGTCTTGCCCAGAAGTGGCATACACCACCTATACTCACAGTCCACTGGGCAGGACAAGTCACGTGGGTCCACCTGACAGCAAGGTGCCAGGGAGGTGGAACCCTCCAGAGAGCTCAGAAGGGGAGCGTGGGAGATGGGTGCACACCAGATGTCTCTGTCTCATCCTCCCATCAGGAAAAGAAATACTTCTCCTCTTACAACCTCCGGGATACTGCTCTGGCTGGGATGGACCCAGTGGGGGCTGGGACAGGAAAGACGCGTTTGTCCAAGGAAACCCTTATTTTATCATCTCCCCAGAAAAAGCAGACCAGCTTAAGGGTGCCTTCCTCTAGAGCTTAAAAAAATTAAAAATTTAAAGTGTGAGAGAGAGAGAGACAAACAAACAACTCCAATCCCAACCGGGCAGAGACACAAATAGCGACTTTTAATTATATAATCTGCTTTTGATGAATTTATTTCTGACAGTTTTATAGGTTGACGAGAGAGTGCATTTTAGATGCAAAAAAACCCATTATTCATTCTGGGCTCTTTGAGCATAAAAATTGTCAAATGATTTTAATACAGTTTTAAGTTTTATGTTTATTGTCAAGGAAAAAAAAAGTCCACAGCAATTACCGAGTCACATGCCCCTTAAATCTTTATGTTTCTGACAGCAAGAACAATAAAATATGTTTTTGCCCAAACCTTTTACCGCTGAGATTGACGTGGCTTCAGCGACAGCTGCTTTTCTTCCATCTGAGAGCCGTGTGAGAAAGCGAACTTGGAGTCACTCCTTAGTGGGGGGCACGGTGGGGGGGGGTCCTGCCTGCCCGGCAGGACAGACATTCCGTGGCAGAAATGTCTAGGCCCCGAGAGGGAGCTGGGTGAAACCAGATGGGGCAAATCTGTTTTCACATGGTCTTTGGGGCACCTTGTTGATCTGCAGGGGACTCACACCTCGCCTGGTGGGAATCACTGGCCGTGGGTGATCCTCCAATCAGAGACCCAACCCAAAGACAGCTCGCCAGTCATGAAGGCTGCTAAGCTCTGGACCCGCTGTCTCGGTTTGGGCTTCTCCACCAGCAGGACCTGAGAGAAGGATTTCAGAGCAAGCAGCCCACTGGGGGAAACACGCCAAGTGACAGCAGCAGAGTGGGGAAGGGAGATGGGGAAGGCCTGACACTGATGGAGCCTGAGCTGCCAAGCAGATCACCATCGTGGACAACAGGAGCCAAATCTGCCACGGAGCTTCAGGGGACGCTGGGGACCCTCACCATGCATGGCTGGTTCAAGGCTGCTCGGAGGTGCACGACCTCTTCAGACCTTGGCTTCCTGGGCTGTGTGCTTCCATGGACAGAAGAAAAGGCGGGGCGAGGACTGCAGGTGCCGTAAGCAGCCTTCAGCATGGAGACGTGAGGGCTTCGGGCATAGGGAGGCGGCCCTGGCACCCCTGCCTGCTGATAGCCCATCAGAAAGAGCCAGGCAGGCACTGCATCTTAAGGGCTGCCCTTGGGCAGGTAGCCCAGGTGTGGCTACTTGTCATTCGCCAGCACTAGTGCCTGCGTGCTCCTTCGCTGCTCTGTGCCCCCTGCCGCCCAGACCACAGACCTCAGCATGTCTCTGCGGGCCCCCAGACACAAGCTCGAGCCAATGTTCCCCGAGGATCTTCAGGGGCAGTGGAGGGGGTGCTGCACGGCACACCGCAAGGCCTTCAGCTCTTCTCTGCCCCGGGATTCCGTGCTCCCCTCCTCTCCTGGCCGCCAATGTGGCGGGCTTGTCTCCCCCAAATCCTGCCCACCATCAACTTCAAATTTCTTAGCCAATCTAGGAGATAGAGCAATTCAGTTCTGCCCAGTTTCTCTCCCCAACCTTGTTCTTATACTCGACATGTGTTCCAAGAAGTCTAGGGCTCTCTGGCCAGCAGGGCTCAACTTAGCAAGATTGCGCTTTCTGGAATGTCTCTGCCACTCCAAGTGGCTTGTCAAGATGATTCTGTTTGACACAGAGTGTTCAAGGGAGAGGGGCTGGGCCTCCAGGGCAGTGGAGGTGTTGGTCAGGCATCCCCTTCTCTACCTTCTGGGTGTGATGTAGGGTGAGGGGTGCTGAGCCAAGGGGCTGTGAAGGGGCATTGTGGTCGGGGCTTAGAAACTAGGGCAAGTCAGCAGGGCCCAGTCTCCAGGACGGGGTTTAAATCTTTAGGATTGAAGGCTGTGACTGACTTGAGGTCCAGATCCAAGAAGGTCTCTAGGTGGACACAGGCCAGAATGCAAGCGCCACAGGCCTGCAGTTTGGGTGGAGTTAGGGGTGGAGCTGGTCCAGGGTAGTGTCCTGTCCTCATGAGAGACTCAGCTGGGCCTCCTGTTGAGTGAGGGCACCAGAGGGGCTGAGGTGTGGAGGCTGCAGGGAGAGCCCCACATATCCGAAGAGCCCTCCCTGGGGGGCAGGGTTGGGAGCAATCTCTTACAGACTCACAGTTGGGCAGGTCTGCTTAGGCAGTGACCCTACAGCAAGCGGGAGCAGGGCTGCTAAGGGCCTTTGCCGAAGCTCTTTCTTCTGCCTGGAAAACTCTAAAGCAATCCCCTCAACTGATGCCTTCTCATCCTTCAGGACTCAGTATGGAAGTCACTTCTTCAGGGAAGCCTTCCTGGATGTCTCAGGTCCCAGTGCCACATGCCACCATGGCCCCCTGTGCTTCCCAGTAGTCTTTATTCCATCTTGTTACATTTTTGGTAAGAATAATTACAATTTTTTGCTTTTTATTTTTGTATTTCTCTTTTCCTCTAGGTTAGTGTTTTTTCAACCTTTTTTATCTCATGGCACACTTGAACCCATAGTTATACTTCCATGGCACACTTATGTTACGTTGATCAACAACAAAAAAAAAGAGTGAAAAAAAAAGGATACACTTAACTGGGCTTTGAACTTCTTTCAAAAATAATTTAATTGATGATCTTTAAACTTTTTCACAGCACACCTAAGATGCTGGGAACACCAGTTGAAAATCACTGCTTAGGCTCTAAAATTCAGACTATGGGGTGAAGGTCATGGTCTGTTTTGCTCACTGTTCCATCTGAAAGACTGCATGGTGCTCGGTAGACAGCACTCTTACTTAGTTTTGAATGGGTAATGGATGGATGGAGGTAGGTTGGAGGGTGGGACAGGTTCACTTCTTGTGGCACTTCGACAAGCCCATTTCCCATTCCTCCTGCATTCCCAGAGTCCCTCACCAGCAGAGATGGCCGTGAGACTATGTCTGCCATGGGATGGGAGTGGCTGGAAGTGAGGACCACGAATGATCCATGCAGCCTCTAGCAGAGAACTCTGAGGTCCCAGGAGGCAGCAGAGCCACAGGTGGGAGGTGTGGGGGACTCTGTGGAGTCCCTCATGTTGGACTTTACCCCTTTACCCAAGTATGCCTCTGTTGGGTTACCTACTGCGGCTCGGGAGTCCATTTGTTACAGCGGCAAGTGTAACCTGCCCCAGCTAATACAGCCCCCTGGCTGACACCGCAAGGAGCCAAGTCTGATCATCTCTCTGCTTCGATGTCACTGTCTGGTTGCCCCCTCAGTCAGAATGCACTGGAGGAGTGTCAGCTAAAGAGGGAGCAGGTAGAATTTTCAATCATCTGTCCCTCATACTCACTCTGTGGGAGTGACGTGAGGATATGGAGCAGCAAAGACAGTTGTGTGTTCAAATCCTGGCTCCATCTGTGACCTCTGGACGGTCGCTTGTCATTTCGGATAATAACGCCTGTATCTTGTAGCTACGTAAACACTCAAAGAGCTCAAACGTGAAGCACTTAGCGCACGCCTGGCACCCGGGAAGCCCTCCATAAAAGGGAGTTATCATCATAATTATTATTTTTCTCAGGTCTTGGCGTCTCAGTTGCAGGAAGCCCTGCATGGAAAGCCTTTTGTCTCATTCCATTTCCAAGCCAGACGGCCCCATTTTTCTCCCAGTTTCCACGGTTCTTCAGCTGCCCTGGTGCCTATTACACAAACCCCAATGCATCTTTGAAGTTAGCAGCTAATTATGTTCCAGGAAGTTATAGATCTGGAGTTTTCCGTGTGCCAGAGGCAATTGCCTGCTCGGCTGGCAGAGCAGCCTTCCAAGTCCTGATTGAGGTTGTAATTGGGAACCCCCTCCCCTGGCCCCAGGGGCCTTCCAGGGCCATCCCCTCTGGGCCTTGGGGAGTCAGACTCCTCCTCCCCTTCCTTCCCCCACCTTGTGGGCCCTGGGCCTCCCTCTGCAGCCCCCCACAGGCTGGGGGAATGCTCAGGCTGTCTCTTCTGGATGGGGAGGTAGGGGCAGCGCCAGAGAGCCCAGGAGAAATGTCCCTCCCTCCTAATAAAGCCCTACCTTCATATTATGAGTGGTAGTTTTAGCTGCCGAAAGCCTGAGGGACTTGTGTCCATGTAATGCCTAGGAGATTGCCCTCACTGCCCCGCCCACTGTCTCCCCGAACTGCCTCTCCACCCCTGACCTACTCATCCCTGTTTCCCTCCTGCAGCCAGACAAACACCCCTCCAAGACTCCTGTCCCTCCATCCTGGGCTCTCTCCAGGGGATCCAGTTTCTCCCTTCTAAGGCAGCATTGCCCATCCCTGGGCTGGGACTACAGTAAGGGGAGTGAGGTGTCTAAGGTGCAGAATGTAAGCAGGCTCTCACCCTTCGGTGCTGACCGAGCACCTGCACACCCCTGTGGGTTAATGCCTCCGTAAATTAGGTGCCTCATTGGCTTCGCCCTAGTCTGGCCCTTGCCCCAGAGACCTCCTTCCCCATCTCTCTGTTAGAGGAGCTGCCCTACACACAACCCACGGAAAGCTCCTGTCTCCTTCCTCTGCCAACTTCAGCTGAACCATGGACTTTGTGAGGGTTGGAACCAGGGCCATCTTGTTCATGTTATCCTTAGCACATGGCCTGGCTCGTGTGTGTGCTCAGCAAATACTGCTCCCAACCACCGAGACGAAATTGAGCAGGAGCTGATGTCAGTGAAGCACTGGACTAGACTCTGAGCGTGCAGTCGGTGCACTGTGTGTCAGCGTGAGGGCTGTTTGATGACGTCCAGGACAATTTCATGAGGACAGCATCAGGTTGAGTCTGTGATGCTGGTTCATGGGACAAAGATCAGGGTGTTTTAAGTGGGTCTAGATTGAACATGTGTCTAAAGTGTGACACCCTTTGAGAAGAGAGCTATCTCATCCCTAACACACGCCAGATGCTGCCCTGGTCATCCCCACTTCATCACTCCATTTGATCGTATTCCTTAATAGTCATTTCTCTGCAGGAGTGACCACTCATGCTTTCTTTGGCATTGAACCTTGTTTATTTGGTCTGAAATGTCTGAACAGTTTTTGAAACTCCCAGCACGATTTTGCATACCATTGGGAAAGACACAATACTAAGCACGTCCACCTATGTTAGATCATTTAACGCCTGATCTCAGGCTTTCCTAGGAGAAATACGGAATCTCAAATAAAGGAAGTGATAGGCCCTATAATTTCTGAGCTAGTGTCTCCTCCTCAGGGAGTATCACTTTAAGAAATATCTTGACAATTCTCAGTGAGCTCAGAGCCGCCCAGATGCAAAGGTAATTAGGATCACAGATGAAGGCTGTGGAGATTTTGCACATGGATGAGAAGTTGCTGCCTTCTTATATGATTTAACTTATTTCATGAAGGGTTAAACTTAACAATGGGAGGTAACTCCTCAGTCCCAGCTTGGCCTAGGTGGAGACCTTCCAGTGAGACCCATCCAGCTGTGGAGTGGGCTTCTGGCTGGGTAGTGAGCTCTCTTTACCAAAAGTGAGCAAATCACAGTGGGATATCCTTGCTACAGAAACAACTGTGTGAAAGGGATAAGCTTCTAAATTCTTTTAGATGTAAACCACAAACATTTCAGTCATCCATCTATCCATTCGCCTACCCACCCATGCATCCATCTACCAATCCACCCATCTATCTACTCCTCAACCCATCCATCCATCCACCCATCCATCCACTCATTTGTCTATCCATCCATCCATTCATCCAACCATCCACCCACTTATCCATCCATCCATCCATCCATCCATCCATCCATCCACCCACCCACCCTTCCGTCCCTCCACTTACCTATCCACCCACCCATCCACCTACCCATCCTTCTACCCATCCACCCACACATCCATCCATCCATTCATCCACCTCCCCATCCACCTACTCACTCATCTATTCACCCATCTACACATCTATCCATCCACCCACCCATCCATCCACTCATTTATCTATCCCATCCATCCACTATTTATCTACCCATCCACCCACTTATCCATCCATCCATCCATCCATCCATCCATCCATCCATCCATCCATCCACCCACCCACCCATCCACCCTTCCATCCCTTCACTTACCTATCCACCCACCCATCCACTCATCCACTTACCCATCCATCTACCCATCTGCTTATCTGCCCATCTACCCACACATCCATGCATCCATTCTTCTACCTACCCATCCACCTACTCACCCATCTATTCACCCATCTACACATCCATCCATCCACCCACTCATATACGCACCCACCCCCATCATGCCCCAGCCATATTCAAGCTGCTATGTTGAGCACTGGAGGAGCAATGGTGAGAACTACAGCCATGGTTTCTGCCCTTGTGAAACTTCCCTTCTAAGGGAAGAAAAATAATAGAAGCTGATGGACCTCCCAACAGGAGAAGGACCAACTTCCAGGAGAAGTTTCAATCTGGATTATTTTGTGGCTAGGGGCTTGAATGTTGACGCAGAGATTTTCTAGTCCCATGTGGGGGATCCAGTTAACTAACAAAAATGTCAAACAGGATAAATTGCAACCCACTCTCCCTACCCCAGTGCAGCTGGACCATGGACACCCTGAGGTCCCCTTAGGAACTCTGACATCTTGCACAGTGCTTGGCACAGAGGAGGAACTCAGGAAAGGTTAGATGACTAAAGAGGTGGAAGAGTGGATGGATGGCTAGCTGGTTGGATTGGCTGACAGATGAACTACATGCCGAAGACCAGAAGGCCTGTCATGGCTGTGATGAACTGGAACCTAGTGTTCAGAGTCCCCCTCCATCCCTGGCCAGGTGTAGGGTACCTCCAACCCTGTGGGTCCTAGAGCCTTGGCCAACCTCCTCTTCCTGGTGTTCACTAGCCGTGACCCAGGAGGGGCCCATCAGGAGGCCAGAGCTCAGACAGAGCCCACCGTGCTGCCACCACCTCACTGAGCTGAGTCTCTAATTCTCTCTAACGAAGTCCACCTGCCCCTTTCTAATGGCAGGATCGATCTCCTTGATGGAGAAGTTGGAATCAATAGAGGAGTTGATTAGTCCTCCGCCATCTGTTACCAGTGAGATGTTCATGGAAAGGGCACAGGCCCGGAATCAGGCAGGCTGGAGTGTGTTCTGCCTTACTCTGATCATGTCTTCTCTCTGGCCCTCAGTGTTCTCACCTGGAAAATGGGGCTAATCCTCCTGGGTTTGCTTTGGGAATTCATGAATGCCTGGCATGGTATTTGAAGAACAAGGAAGGTGGATACAGCAAAGGCTAGTGGGTCCTGGCTGAGGTGTGTCAGTTTGCTTTGGCCAAGAGTTTCCAGTCTCCCAGGATGGCAGGGAAGGGACCCATGACATTCTGCCTGGTGATGTCGGGGTCATAGCTAGAGTTTGGAGGCTCCCTAAGTCTGCTTGGCGGGGAGGAGAGCCCTCATTCTGCACGTCCCGCTCTGCGGCCCCCATCCAACTGCCCCCTCCCCAGGAAATGGGGAGGCTGGGGACTTTGGGGCCCTAGGCATACCCCAGACAGCCTCAAGACTCTAAGGCTACAGAAGTGAGGTGTGGTGTCTCCAGGCTTTGCAGCAATGAGGAGGTTCCTGGGAGAATCTGCCCCCTCCTGGGAACTTTATGAAAGACTTTCTTGTTTATTATAAAATAAATTCATTACTTTATTATAGAGCCAGATCAGACTTAGCAAATGCAAAAAAGAACAGGAAGAAACGAAAGTTCTTCCTTAATGCTATCACCTGGGGATAACACCATTAACATATATCCTTTTCTTCTTTTTTTCTTATTAATAATATCAAAAATTGTCACTATCATTTCTTTCTTGCCTGTCTGGTGATACCTCCTCTTGCAGTGGCTCCTGATGTAGGGGCTCTTTTGCTAATGATAAAGTGAAGAATCCGAGGGGTGAAGTATCTTGCTGAAGGTCCCTCAGCCTGAGAGAGGCAAATGAATTATTCATTCAGCAAACATGAGTGAGGGGAAGACTGAGAAAATCTCTGCCCTCATGGAGTTCACACTCAGGTGGTGCTGCCCAGATCCCTCAGCCCAGCCCAGTGCTCTTCCCCCCTTACTCCCCACCCATAGCCTGCTGGTCTTCTGGGTGACTGCAAAGTCAGGGGTCACATCCTCTTGTGTGCCCTGCTGGGCCACCCAGTATCCTCAACACCAGGGTTGGTTTTGAGAGCAGAGAGCAGCCTGTCGGGTGAATGGGTCTCCGGTCTCCCACTGCAGTCACCCGGCACACAGACGCGCAGGAGTCCATTTCAAGGTCCCTCTGGGCAGTGGCTGCTTTGCAACCAGGCCCTCTGAGGTTGGCTGGAGCTCTGGGAGGCTGTGACGGACCCGTCATCCCCAGGGCATGGCCTACGCCAGGTCTCAGCACTCCTCACATTCTGTGGGCCCAGTTGCCAAATAAGAAAAGACACTCAGAGAAATGCTGTCACTTGCTCAAAGTCACACAGAGGTGGAGGCAAGAGTCACACAGGCCTTTCTGAGTCATCGGTCTGTGTCCCTGACCTTCTGTTGGCAGCTAGGTCAGACCTTCTCTCCACCTTCAACTGTAGGTGGCCCACAGTCTGGGGCTGTCTGGTGTGGCCATGGCGGGGCAGCTGGCAAGTGGTGGGGTGGCCGTAGGGCGGGTCTGCGGCCTCCCTGCCTTGGACACATGGGGCCTCTGCTTCCTCCTGTGTGTGTCTGGCCTGGATGGTCCTCCCCTGCCAGCAGGTCACCGACGTCACCCACTCACATGCTCACACTCACACCCATGCACTGACGTAGTCACAACACCCTCACACACACACCCATTGTGAACACGCGCAGTCCTCCCATCCTCTCACACCCCCACGCTCAGGTGTGCGTGTGTACACACACTTCCCTCGGCCGAGCAGCTGCGCCTTACACGGGTTTCTGCTGGTTGTGCTCTGCCTCCCTTGCTGCCTCTCTGGGCCTGTTGCTCAGGACGCCTCATCCTCGTTTCTCTTTGTGTATTTGCCACCCTGTCCCGTTCCCTTTCACTCTCTGGGGCTCCTTCTCCCTCTGCCCACCGTGCGTCTCTGTCTCTTTATGTCTCTCTTCACGCTACATCTCTTTCTTCCTTTCCCCCTCCCACCCCAGCCTGAGACGCGGCTTCCTCTCTGGACCCCAATCCTGGCCCCCTGGCGTCCTCTGGGCGTGGAGAGGCAGGCTGGCCAGGTGCGGCCAGGCCGGTGGCGCCCCTCTCCAGCCCTTGCTCGCACACGGAAAGGTGGCTCTCTCCCCTCTGCCTGGCGTGGGTGCCGGTGATTTCATCTGCCTTTGGATATGAAGCTCAAATTGCACATCAAAAAGGATAATGCATCTTTAAGCTGTTACAACGACTTCTCAATTTTTCATTTCCTGTCAGGGTGGGAGCTGCAGGAGGCAGGGGCGGCTGCTGAGCCTGTCTCCTGCCAGCGAAGTGTCTGCCTGGATTTGAGCAGTAGGAAACCCAGGGGTGATAAATCGCTATTTCTAAGTAAATTTCATGCATTTGCCCTTTGGTTAAAGTTTCCCCTCTCAGCACTTTCCCTGTGCACACAGCCCGACTAATAACGCGCCGTGCAAGCTCTCTCCGCTGTGACAACTGATTGCACTTTGAAGTAATAATGGCTGATTTAATAATTGGTATAATTTTTCACTAGTACCTGAATGTCATCGACGCACAAAATAAGCTACCTGGACCCACGGCTGCAGCACTTTCCCTTCTTGGGGAAATCAATAATGCATTAAACCCCCAGCCCAGGAGCCCAAGAGGCCAGGCCTTGGTGGAGACTATTATGGGGGAGGTTTAGGGTCACCCCATGGAGACTTGAGGGCAGTAAAGCTGGACAGAGAACTCTGGGTGCAGGAGCAGAGACAGAGAGCCGCAAGCCCCCCACGACCCAGCCCCACTCCGGGTCTCTCCTTGGTAGCTTCCACCTCCGCTGAAGGCCCGGTTGGGGTTGCAAAGACAAAACCACCTTCCCCGGCGTCAGCCACCATGAGCACAAACCGCATATGCTTGTGTCTGCACACACACGCAGGAACTGAGGTCACCTGCGTCATTCCGAGCCAGGAACTGTGTCGGGGACAAAGTGGGGAGCAGGAACAACGTGGTGCCTGCCTCCCAAGGTGGTTACATCTTCTTAGACCACGTGTGAGCAAATGGACATGCACACATGTACACACACATTTATGTGTCTAGTTGTATTTGTATGCTGGTATAAATGTGTGTGTGTAAAGATTAGGGTGTATGTAGCTGCCCTGCACTCTGCCTGGTGCAACCTTAAGCTACAACTGAGGCCTACTCCTCTGTGCCGGCCTGGGCAGGTGCAGAAGGAATCAGCTTTGCCAGGTCCTGACCCCCGCCTGCTTCCGGCTCCCTGGGCTCTGCCCTTTGCACCCTCCTGCCCTGCCCCTGCCCATGTCACCTGCCTGGGCAAAACACTCCTCTGTGCAAAGAACACAAACTCTGAAGTCATATCTGGATCTTGTCCTTAGAAGTGTCAGATACTCGTCTGTCTGAGACTATTTTCCCATATGAAAAGAGAGCGTGAGAATCCCGGACTCACAGGTTCTCCTAAGACACGGGGGCGGGGTCTATGGAGGCAGCTCACACCTGCACGTGTACGCAGGGGCGGGGTTATGGAGGCAGCCCACACCCTACGTAGTACGCGGGGGGCGGGGTTATGGAGGCAGCCCACACTGTACCTCCTGACTAGTTCCTCGAAGATGGGGAATGTTGATTTATTCAGGGTTGGAGGTCCAGCGACGAGGACTGGCCATAGCACACAGTAAGCACATGGCAAGTACCTGATGAATAAACGTGTGCTTGGTTCTACTGCCAATAGCCCGAGATCTTTGTCCTTGTCTACCTTTGGGGTGAAGGGGCCAGGGCTATCTCCCACCCCCTGTGTGGTTTGCCAGAGTTCGGCAGGAACCAGGGAGGTTCCCTGGGCCAGGTGGGTGGGCGAATCCTTGTCCTGGCTAGAGCTGGAACCCGAGGGAGCCTGGATGTCCACCTCCCCCAGCCCTCTCCCTTCCTGCCGCTGCTGTCTGGCTGTGAACCGGGAAATCGATTTCAACTTCATCTCATCTCAAGATCAAATATCTTAAGTGAGATTATTCACGTTCCTCCATTGTTTCTAACTCATTTCCTATTTTCCAGTTGAAAAACTCTGCCAGAAGCATTCTGTGGCAGAGATTAAAACAATTTCAGAAGCAGGCACCCAATTCTTTTCTTTGGATGGTAAGCAAATTGGATGTCTGTGAGGAGCAGGCAAATTTTATTATGAACACATAGTTTGCTACTTAACTATCCTTAAGGCCCCGGGTGCTGTGAGTCCTCAGCAGGAGGGCTCCAGAGGGGGCAAGATGAAGGGCTGGGCGGGGGCGGGAGGCGTCAGACCCCCGCCGAGCACCCTGCTTTCCCCTGAACAAAGCCAATTGTCAAAATCTCCTCCTTGGCCCACCCTTGTAAAGGGAGGGAACCCAGGGTGCTGGGACCCTCCAGGCCCCTGGCACGATGCTGGGCCCTTTGAATGTCTGATTCCTTTGAATTGTCACAAAACTCTTAGAGGGGGAATTGCTTTCACCATTTTTTAGATGAGGAAACTGAGAGTCAGGGAGGGGAGGAAACTGACCCAAGCTCCTGCAGCAGGTAGTTAGCAAGTTGGAATTAGAGGCTGGTTCTCGTGTCCTTAATCATCACCGTGGCAAACTGATTGCAAAGATGGGTGCAATTTTTCACTTGACTGCCTGTATCTCCAGGGTGGAGAGTCTCATTCCCTGACCCTGGATTCTGGGCTGGCTTTGGGCCATCAAATGCTATGACAGGGCCATGTGCTGGCATGTTTTTGTGTGAATGAGCTCATGTTGGCTGGTGGAGGAGGCCAGGCCGCTGGAGAAGAACCTGGTTGTCCCAGCTGGGGACATCCTAGATCAGCCTATACCTGGCCAACCCCTAACTAAACGTGTGAGAAAATGAAGTTAAGGGAAGCAGCACTGCCGAGCAACCCTCAGCTGATGGTGAATGTGTGTGGCTCCTGCTGAGACCAGCAGAATTGCGCAGCTGACCACTAGAAATGAGAACAAAGGTAAAGAGGGCTTGTTTTAAGTGACTGTAAGCAGCTGAGTTTTGGGGTGTTTTCTTACACAACAGCTGCCTACTTTGTGCCTGTCCTGGAGCAACTGATGTGCGGGGACCTGGTTGCTGCTCCCACCAGTGCTTATGAAACAACCAAGGTACAAGCATATCACCCTCAGACCCTGGGGCCTCCCCGCGCTGCTTCACACTGTTACTGTCCTTACACTTGTCAGTCTTTCCCATTATACCCCTTAGCACCAATGATGAGGCCATTTAATGAGCACCTACTATGTTCCGGGTCCCGTGTGTGGGACTTTGCACATCTCGTTATGTCCTCGTCACAGTCCTAGGAGGTGGGAGTTTTGCTTCCCACTCTACAGGTCAAGGAACTGCGGCTCAGAGAAGCCACATCATGTGTCCCATAGACAGTGGTAGAGGAGGCATTGAAGCAGGATTGCACGTCTATCTGCCCCTCCATTAGCTGAAAACCTCTGCCCAGGGCCTGGTGTCTTCTCTGACCCTGGGAGAAGGTCACAGTGGTTCCCAGAGGCATGGACTGCAGCCCCCAGGCTGACCAGTCTTGGGGCGTCCCACCCTGAAAGGCTATGGGGAGCCCTGGGTTCTGATCCTGCCATATCTTCGGGACGATCCCTTCCCTTCTCTGGGCTTCAGCTTCTGAGTCCACACTCTGGGCTGAGAACCACTGCAGTGCAGCCCCACCTGGGCACAGCAGGAGAAGCAGGGTCTCTGCCTCCAGGGACCAGAGCCTGGCTGGGGGAGGGCAGCAAAGCAGACAGAGATGAAGCCCTGGGCCCCTCCCGGGCCCTGCGGCTGCCAGGGAGGTGGGGTGACTTCATCTCCTCTGCTCTTCCCAGGCGGTTCCCTTAGCAACAGGGCCTTGCTTTGACAGCCGCCTTCGCAGACAGTCTGCTCTCCGGGAGGCTCTCTGCACCACCCCATCCTCTCTTCAGGTGGAGATCTTTGCAGGGGTTTGAAGCAAGGCCCAGAGCAGTCTCTCCCTGACCCTGGAGGAGTCCAGCTGCCCCCAGACCCTGTGGCCTGTCTGGACTGTTCACCAGTGTCCCACTGATGGGGCCCACCCATTCCTCCAGCTTCCTGCTTCCCCTTGCTCCTCAGGTCCCAATTAATTGAATTAATGCATTTCTCCCCCCCACCTCCTCCTTGCTTTTTCTACCTCCTGACTCTCTCTTCCCCCCAACACACCTGCGCTCCACCTGCCTTTCACCTGCACATTAGCAGTTAAAGCGTCTCTGCTGACATTTAATGTTCTTAATATAGGCCCCAGTGACAGGGAAGCAGCAGAGTTCCCACACTGCCAGGGAGGGGCCTGCATCCCCCGTCCCTGAATGTAGAATCCCCCCAGTCACGGAGGAGGGGCGCCTCCTGGCTACTGCGCATTGAGCTGCTTCAGCACACGGGCCCTGTGCAGGGAGCTTCCGGCCCAGTTATAAACCCAGATGCACTAATCTTAGCTCTCCCAATTCACAGGTCAGACAATGGAGCTTCAGAGAGGTCAGCTCATTTGCTTAAGGCCACTGATCAATAATTGGGATTGTCAGTAGCAACCGAAATGAAGTCTGTTGGGTTAGGGAGAGGGGTTAGTGCCAGGCACTAGGATTAGGGTTCAGTTTAGGGTCAATCTGTGAGCCTCTACTCAGTAGGGAGGCTGCACACCCCACACCCCCCAGTGTGGTCCTTATTAAAGTTTGAGTCCGGCATCTGTCTGCACCTGCGGTGCCAAGTCCCCAGGCTGGGGCCAGGTCCAGGGCTGCTGTCACCAGCTGTGACCCTGCAGCACCCCCTCCATATTATTCCCCGAGGCTGTCCTTTCTGATGTGGTGGAAGAGGATTCCCACATCAGGCCCTCAGAGTGGGCCTCCGTCACTTACCTTGGGCGAGGGAGAACAATGGAGTGGTTTCCCAATAGTTCACACCCAAAGAACCTTTCCCCACCAACCCAGAGTCTCAGGGCAGAGCCTGGAGACTCAATGTGGGAGGCGAGCCATGCTGCCTCTTGTTCCAGAACCATTATCTCACTGATCCAGGCTGACAATCCTAGTGCCCTGGTCACCATTGTCATCATCATCATTTCCTCCAGGGATTCACTGAGTGCCATTTCCAAGTATCTGCTCTGGGCTTGGTGAAACCTGGGAGTCCAGTGTGTAGAGGAAGTTTGGCACTGGGAGGTCCTGCCTCCCTGGGAAGGAGCAGGAGGCAGAGGAGAGAGGTCTGGGGAGGGATCCTGACACTTAGGAGGCGGGGGGGGGGGGGAGAGGGTGTGGTGTTGGGGTGGCCCAAGGGTGTGGTGTTGGGGAAGTGGCAGGTGTTTCGTGAGGAGAGGTTGTGGATGGTGTGGAAGCTGCCTCGCGAGAGGCCAGGAAGGTGAGGGCTGGGAAGCGTTAGTGGATCTGGCCGCAGTGCACCACTGGGGATCTTTTGGGATGCTATTTCAGTAAGAAGTGGGAGAAGCCACCAGACTGCAGTGGACCGAGAGATCAGTGGGAGGAAAGAAAGAGCAGAGCAGAGACTAGAGAGATGGGAGGGGCTGAAGGTGAGGAATTATTTTTGTTTGCTTGTTTTTTAGGAGTGGAGAGACTTGAATGTGTTTTGATGTTGATGAGAAGGTCCAATAGAGTGGGAAGGCTGGCCAGTGGGCCTTGGACCGCAGAGGTGGAAGGGCCAGGGGCTGGGGGACTGGCACCGTCGTGGGATTAGATTTACAGGAGGGAGTCCCCCTCCCCTGTGTGGTCCGCAAGGGGAGGAGGCAATGGTGATTGATGCTGATGGAAGCAAGCAGGAGGTGTCAACAGGAGGGAGCTGTGACATCATCACCTACAGGGCAGGGGAAGGGTGGGGGACAGAGGTTTGAGGACAGCAGAGGGTGGCAAAAGTGAGAGTGAGAGAGATAGCTGACCAGAGAGACACAGAAGAACTGCTAAGCCAGTGGTTCTCAACCTGTGGGTCACAAACAGCCGCGGCATTAGGAAGGCTGAGAACCACTGTACTAAGCAATGAACCGTCTGAGGCTGGGGACCATGAATTTGTCATAGAATCAAGTGAGTTAGCTGTTCTTTGGTAATATTCTATATTGCAAAAATTTTCTATTGGTCAAATAAATTTGGGGAATACGTTCCAGGACATCTTGGAGACTTTGATAGGCCCATGTATATTGTAACCTGCTGGAAGTGAATACCTATGTGGCATGTCCAATCTTATTTTTTGAGACAGAGCCTCAAGCTGTCATCCTGGATAGAGTGCTGTGGCATCACAGCTCACAGCAACCTCCAATTCCTGGGCTCAAGTGAGTCTCTTTCCTCTGCCTCCCAAGTAGGTGGGACCACAGGTGCCCACCACAGCGCCTGGCCATCTTTTGGTTGCAGCCGTCATTATTGTTTGGAGGGCCCAGGCTGGTTTCGAACCCACCAGCTCAGGTGTACGTGGCTGGCACCTTAGCCCATTGAGCCACAGGCGCGGAGCCCCAATCTTATTTTTGACCACAGTATATTTTTCTCCACAAACCACCTCATGGTCCAGTGTTCTATTCAAGGGTGTGCTAGAGTTTGCTCATTCCAGCTCTTGAGGGAAAAGGGGCACATTTCTTTGTAACTCCAAGTCCAGTGACTTTATGTTGGTAGCTTGAAATCCACTGTGGTGCAAGTATTTACACTACGGAAAGTGGTAAATTCTACTCATCAGGGCCCTTTCCCTGGGAGAGCTGGTGGTTACACATTTAACATCACACCACAGAACTCTTGCCCTGCTCAATGCAACAAAAAAGGAAAAACAAATAAATGGTAAAACTATAAGAAGAACTTTTCACATATTATATGATCATTTACCAAGGAGTCTGAAAGATCAGCTAGGCACTATTACAATTAATCAGGGAATTCAGTAAGATGTTGACTTGAAAGAAATATCAAATATCAAAAATCTCTGCCTTTCCCATGTATCAGCATTAATTATCTAGAATATATGACGGCAAAAAGATGACAGTCACAGTAGCAACCAAAATAGAAAATATCTAGCAACAAACATAACCATAAGTGTGTGAGGCTAAACTTAACACAAAAATAAGAATTGACGGTCTGGAAACAGCTGTTGTGTTCATGAAAAAGAAGATTAAGAATTGTCAATTCCATTAAGATTGATCCATATGTTTAATACAGTTCCAATTAAATCTCAAATGCATTTTCTTACTTGCAACGTTATTTGATTGGGAATTATAAATAAGCAAGAATAACGAAGAATATCTTAATAAATAAAATCAACTAAGGCAAGAGGAACTTCTAAGGTCAGGTGCTAAAACGAGGTACCCAGAGGGTGATGCTGTGCTATCCACTGCTCCATTGCCAGCTGTTAACTCTAAGTTTCTAGAACTCCACCTGGTGCAGAGAGCGGCTTAGTACATGTTTGTTGAATAAAGGAGTTAGTGAGTGAATGAATGAATGAAAATGCCTCAAAAGATAGGGTATTTCCAAACTGTGTGAACTGGCACAATTGAACAAATGAGCCAATACAAGAAATTATCTCGGGCGTCCAACACTATGTATTACATGATGAAAGTGGCATTTCAAATTGGTAGAAAAAATGATGGCTTATTTAATAAGCAGTACTGGGAAAACTGATTAGCCACTCGAAAAAATAAAGTCAGACAAGTGGACATATTCTAATAACAGGATTGGTTGAGTAAATTATGTTGCATCAATACGATGGAATGCTATGGGCCCATGAAAATGATGTTACAGGTGGTATTTGTTGGCCTGGGTCACTGAATTGCTTTGTGGAAATGGGAGAAACAAAATAACAATGTGGTGCAAAGGACAAATTATGGAGTCTGAACTTTGGTTCTCATCTCCGCTCCACAATTATAAGCAAGCTGTGTGACCTGAAGCAAGTTACTTAAGCTTTCTGTGCCTCTGTTTCCTCATTGCTAAGACGTTAGTGAAGGATAAATGTGACAAAATGCATGCCAAGTGCTTGACATTGCATCTGGCACACAAAAAATGCTCAATAAATGTTCATTGCTGTCTCAGCATTTGCTGAGCACCACCGGTGGCCCTGGAGGTACAGAGGTGTGTGGGATGCAGGCTTTGCCTTGGAGATGCTCTAGCGAAGCAATCACTTGGTGTTCTGGGGACAGAGGAGGACTAGGCCCCACTGCAGGTGAGAGAAGGCTCCTGGAACAGTTGTCTCCTCCCCTTAGTTCTAAGCAGCCATCAAGAAATGAGAGAGGGAAGAGCATTGCAGACTAAGGAACAGCACAGGTGAGTGACAAGTGAGTTCTTCGGGAAGGTAGGTGCATGGAGGTAGAGGCAGGAGGTGAGGGTGGAGAGAAGGAAGAGAAAAGAAGGTCGTGGGATGCCAAGTTAAGGTATTTAAGGTCCTCTAGTGTGGGCAGATGGCCACAGGCTTACATGGGCAGTTTAAATTAGCTCAGCACCCTGGCTGCTGAGCAGAGAATAGATTGAATGGAGGAGGCTGGAGCAGAATCCAAGGGAATGATGAAAGAGTGACAACTGGGGTAGAATAAAGTGCCTGAAGCCACCATTGAGGGGCTAGCTCCATGGACCAGGAGCACACGGGGGGCTGCAGATGAGGTGGGGAGAGCCCAAGATCAAACACAGGACTCAGCCTTGGGGGCCAGATAGGGTGGGGGACAGGGGAGAAGAACAGGCGTAGGGGAAGGAGAGACATGTCAGTCAGGACAGGTGACAAGAAGCACACCTGACCTTCACATGGAGACGCCTCAGAACAAGGAGGTGGACATTGGGCTCTGAGTCACCATGATGCCATCTGTGCTCGAGAGGCACTCCCAGGACAGGGGCCTCGGTGTGGGGTCTGATGCTCCAGGTGAGGAGAGCAGGGCCAGGAGGTCGCCTTGGGGGACTGTGGGACAGGTGTGGCACAGTGACCAGAGAAGATGCCCAGGAGCCCTGGTCACAACTGCAGCAGGAGGACCAGGAGGGCTTCTTGATGTAGCAGAGTTCAGGGAGGAGTGAGCTAGGGCCAGGGTCCAACACAGAAGGTTACAGGGGGTGAAGAAGGGCATGGAAGGGCACCAAGGGTGCAGGTGCACCGTTAGTATGAGAACTGTCACTGAGCGGGGCTGGGGGAGGGGGCAGAGGAACCAGGTCACGCGGACCCAGGAGCCAATTAGTTTTTTGATAAATGTCTCATTTTAGGACAGTTTTAGAGCCACAGAAAAAGTTAAGGTAGTATGGAGTTCCCATACACCCGATACCAAGTTTTCCCTGCGATCAGCATCTGACATTAATATAGTACGTGCATCACAATTAACACACCAGAGCTGATCCATAGTTATTAACCAAAACCCACACTTTATTCAGAGTTTTTTTTTTCCTGAATGTCTTGTTTCCATTCCAGGATTCCACCCGGGAGAACACATCACACCTAGTCCCCATATCTCCTTTGGCTCCTCTTGGCTGTGACAATTTCTCAGACTTTCCTGGATTTTGGTGACCTTGACAGTTTTGAGAAATACTAGTCAGGTATTTTGTAGGAAGTCTGTCTGTGGGGATTTGCCTGATGCTTTTCTCATGATTAGACTGGGGTTACGGGTTTGGGGGAGGAAGACCACAGAGGCAGCATGCCATTTCCATCACCCGGTCCCAGGCAACATGCTCTCACGATCAATATGTCTTACATGGTTGACGGTGACCTGATCGCCTGGCTGGGGTGTGTTTTGTCAGGTTTCTCCCTGTAAAGTTATTCCTTTATTCTCCCTTTGCACACCACACACTTTGGAAGGAAGTCATTATGCACAGCCTACCCCCAGTGAGTGGGGAGTTTTGTCCGGAAATTATCTGGAATTCTTGGGCAGGGGACTTTCCTTTCTTTATTTATTCAGTTGTGTATTCCTATCAGAATGGGCTTTGGATATTTGGTTTATATTTTGGGCTATGTTCCAATGCTTCTCCATTTATTTTGCAGCTCAGATTGTTCCAGCTTTGGTCAGCGAGAGGTCTCTCTGTTGGTCCAGGAATCAGATTAGGCTTTTGTGAAACTAGACCATGAGCCACGTGTGTCCCACGCCTTGGCTCAGAGGTCTCTCTGGGACAGGGCAGGAAGGCTCTTCTGGCTGCAGGGTGAGGGCCACTGAACAGTGGATGGAGGCTACTGGAATGAGGGGCGGTGAAAATGTCAGGAAATCCCCAGAGCTGCAGCTCTGGGTTGTCTAGGCTGTATTTGACTGGCTGGAGCTGCTGTCCTTGGGGCGTGTCTTCCAACACTCTGTGGGCTGAATGCTCTGCCCTGAGCAGCACAGGTGACTCATTATCCAGGACATAAAGGTCTTTGACCGTGGCCTTGGGCTGGCATGTCTGACCCTTCAGGGTGGGGTGTCTATGACAGATCCCAGCAAAGGTGGGGATAGTTACGAGGAGAGGGAGGGCTCTCCGGCAGAGGCTATGTCCCTGCACAAGCTTAGGGATGGCAGGGGCTGCTTACCGCCCTGCCTGTGCCTTCAAGGCCCCCCTGGCTGCTGGCCCCCTTACCTACACAGGTGTTATTTCTGCAAATGTAACAAACCTATGTGCATTCCAAGCATATTCCTGTGCTCCAGAACCTTGTGGCTAAAATGAGTGAACAGGGCTAAGGAGGTGCCTGTTTGCTCTGAGCCAGAGAGCAGGAGGGCCCCCAGGGCTGGTGCTGAGGCCTCCCCTCCACCTTGCTAGAGAAGAGACAACTTCTGCAGGTCCTTTGCCTGGGATCCCACTCAGCCTCTTGAGTCCTGGATAACCCTGGGCAAGAAAGGTAACTTCCTCAAAATGGGTATAACAATGCCTACCCTAAAGCATTGCTGAGGGATTAGTTAAATGTGATGATGCCGGAAAGCCTTTGGCATGAAGCTGAGTAAATGCTCAATACGTGGTAACTGTTAAGCGTCAGCTCTCAGGCTGTGTCAGGCCTTGACTGTCCCGGCTAGCCCAGCCCAGCCAGTCCAGACTAGCCCAGAGTAGCCCAGCCCAGCCCAGTGCAACCACATCGGTCCCCACCCCTCACCTTATTCTTATACCAAACTCAAATTCATTTATATAATAATCATGCTAAAATAATTCACAGAGCTCAAAATAAAAATTTACTGGATCTAGCATTGTACATGCCGCATCTCACTGAATCCCCACGTGATCTCCAGGATAACCCAGTTACTGAATCGCTTTTAAAGAGGGGCGCTCCAGGCAGATCCTAGGTCGCTTCCTGCCTCACCTGCCCTGTTCTCACATCTCCTTTTCACTCTGGTTTCTTTCTGTCCAGATACACACAGGTGCATGTTTTTTTTTATGTTTCTTTATTTTTTTTTCAGATGTATGTTTCTCCAGGGTCCGAGTTCTGCTTGGTAGTCACTTCATTTATTTAGATGTACATTTATTTATCACTTTAAGCCTTTAATTTAAAATATAATTTCACATTTACAGAAAAATTGCAAGACTGACACAAAGATGACACACATGCATACCCTTTACTTTGTCTTATTTTACCTGATTCACTCCATTGTTATTCTCTATCTGTATATATATGTGTACACATAAGTGTATGCATGTGTATATAAATATATATATATGCATATATATATTCTTCTCCTAAATAATTTGAAAGTTATTTGCAGACATCATGTCCCTTTGTCCACAAATATTCAGGGGGCATTTCCTAAGAGCAAGAATTTTCTCTTAGATAATCAAAGTGCATTTATCAAAAGCATGAAATGTAGCATTATTATAAGACTCTTATTTATTCCTTAGCTCTTATTCAAATCTGTGCAATTATCCCAATAATGCCATTTATAGCTATTTTATTTATGGTCTGGGATCCAACCCAGGTTCACTCATTATATTAGTCAGCATTTGAGTGGATCACTTTACAAAGGTCACAAAGCTTGTAAGAGGTGGAGCCAGAACTTGAACTCCTCTTGCTTTTTATTTTGTAATTGAGATAAAATTTATATCATGTAAACTTTGAATTAGCTAAAATTAAATCTTAAATAAAATTTAAAATGGTGATATTAACCATTTAAAGAGTGCGAGTCAGTGCTGTTTAGTACATTCATAATGTACAACCATCACCAGTAACTCAGAATTTTCATCACTCTCACCCCCAAATTCTGTTATCCATAAGTAGTCACTCCGCTTCCTCCCTCCCCCTAGATCCTAGAAGCCAGTAATCTTTTTTTTTTGCAGTTTTTGGCCGGGGTTGGGTTCGAACCCACCACCTCTGGCATATGGGGCCAGGAACTTGCTCCTTTGAGCCACAGGTGCTGCCTGAAGCCAGTAATCTATTTTCTGTCTCTATGGATTTACCTATTCTGGACATTTTATATAAATAGGTTCATACAACATGTGGCCTTTTGGTCCTGGGTTCTAACATTTATCATAATGTTTTCAAAGTTCATCATGTTATAACATGAGCCTTGTATCAGAACTTCATTCTTTTTTTTGAATAGGGTCTCACTCTGTCACCCAGGCTGGAGTGCAAAGGCATCATCATAATTCACAGCAACCTCAAACTCCTGGACTCAAGTGATCCTCCTGCCTCAGTCTCCCAACTACCTGGGATTACAAGCATGCACCAACCATACCTGGCTATTTCTATTTTTTTCATAGAGACGGAGTTGCTCAGGTTGGTCTTGAACTTTGGCCTTAAGCAGTTTTCCTGTGTCAGGCTCCCAAAGTGCTATAATTACAGGAGTGAGCCACTAGGTCTTGCCTGAACTTTATTCCCTTTTATTGCTGAAAACATTCTATCATATGGATACACAACAATTTGTTTATCCATTCATCCATTTATGGACATTTGAGTTGTTTCCACTTTTGGCTATTGTGAATATTGGTGCTATGAACATTTGCATAAAGATGTGTGTAAACTTGTTTTTAATTCTCTATGGTGTATACGTAGGAGTGGAACTGCTGGGTCATATTAATATCTCTATATTCAATTTTTTGAGGAAATTCCAAACTATTTCCCACTAACAAAAGAAAACATAATTTTTAATCCCCACTAACAATGTATTAGAGTTGCTATTATTCTACAATTTTTCCATTTGTTATTTTCCTATATTATTAATACATTATTTTCCTTATTTCCATATAATAACAGTTGTTATAGAAAATTAGAATAGCCATCTTAGCAAATATGAGCTGGTATCTCATTATGGAATTTCCCTAGTGACTACTGATGTTGACGCCTCTTCCTATAGGCCATTTGTGTAGCTTCTTTGGAGACATGTCTACTCAACTCCTTTGCCCATTTTTTTTTTTTTAAAGACAGAGTCTTAAGCTGTCACCCTGGGTAGAGTGCTGTGGTATCATAGCTCACAGCAGCGTCTAACCTCCCTTTCGGGCTCAAGTGATCTTCTTGCCTCAGTTTTTCTATTTTGAGTAGAGACAGAGTCTCGCTTTTGCTCAGGCTGGTCTCAAACTCATAAGCTCAAGCAATCCACCCACCTCAGCCTCCAAGAGCACTGGGATTATAAGCGTCAGCCACCATGCCCAGTCCTTTTGTCCATTTTTTAACTGGATTGTTTATCTTTTTGATGTTGAATTGTGAGAATTCTTAATATACTCTGGATACTGGACACTTTTCAGATATTTGATTTACAAATACTGTATTCCATTCTGTAGGTTTCCCCCCTACACTTTATTGGTAATGTTCTTTGTTGTACAAAAGTTCTTAATTTTAATGTGGTCCAAATTATTTATTTTTTTCTTTTGTTTTGTTCTGTAATTGGTGTCATATTTAGAAGTCATTGCCTAATCTGTGAGATCTTTCTTCTAAGTCTTTTATATATAGTTTTAGCTTTCACAGTTAGGTCTTTAATCTGTTTTGAATTAATTTTTGTATATGCTGTGAGATACAGATACAGTTTCATTCTTTTGTATCTGGATATCTAGTTGTCCTCATACCACTTTTCTATCCTCTGTTGAATATCATAGTATTCTTGGGGTGGTGCCTGTGGCTCAAAGAGTAGGGCACCGGCCCCATATACTGGGGATGGCAGGTTCAAGCCTGGCCCCAGCCAACACTGTAAAAAAAATAAATAAATAAATATAAATAAATATTGTAATATTCTTGTTGACAATCAGTCAATCATAAATATATAGATTTATTTCTGGACTCAATTCTATTCTTTGATCTGTATGTTTATCCTTATGCTAGTACTATACCCTTTTGATTCCTGTAACTTTATAATAAGTTTTGAAATAGGGAGGAGTGAGTCCTCCAACTTTGCTCTTTCTTTTAAAGTTTTTTTTTTTGAGACAGAGCCTCAAGCTGTCACTCTGAATAGAGTGCTGTAGCATCACAGCTCACAGCAACCTCCAATTCCTGGGCTCAAGTGAGTCTCTTGCCTCTGTCTCCCAAGTAGCTGGGACTACAGCACCCACCACAACGCCTGGCCGTTGTTTTTGGTTGCAGCCATCATTGTTGTTTGGCGGGCCCAGGCTGAATTTGAATCCACCAGCTCAGGTGTACGTGGTTGGTGCCTTAGCCCATTGAGTCACAGGCGCCGAGCCATTGAAGATTGTTTTGATTATTTAAGGTTCTTTGCAATTCCATAAGAATTTTAGGATTAATTAAGATCCATTTCTGAAGAAAAGGAAACTGGGATTTTGAGAGCGATTGCATTGAAACTATAGATCAATTTTCAGAGTACTGTCATTTTAGCAATATTGTCTTCTGACCCATAAGCAAGGGATGGATGTGTTTCCATTTATTAAGGTTGTCTTAAAACTTTTTCAGCCATGTGTTGTAGTTTTCAGGGTATAAGTCCTGAACTTCCTTGTTTAAATTTGTTCCTAAGTATTTTATTTTTTCTGATGCTCTTTTAAATAGAATTATTTTCTTAATTTTATTTTTTGCATTATTTATTGCTAGTGTATAGGAATACAATTGATTTTTATGTGTTTATCTTATATCCTGCACCTTCACTGATCTTCCTTAGTGTTCTAATAGTTTTATTGTTGTTTTTGGTAAATTTTTTAAGGTTTTCTTCTTTAAGGTTTTCTTTTCTTTTTAAATTTTTTTGTTTGAGACAGAGTCTCACTAGGTTGCCCTCAGTAGAGTGCTGTGGTGTCACAGCTCACAGCAACCTCAAACTCTCAGGCTTAAGCAATTCTCTTGCCTCTGCCTCCTAGGATCTGGGGCTACAGGCACCCACCTATTTTCTGTTGCACTTGTCATTCTTGTTTAGCTGGCCCAGGCCAGGTTCAAACCCACCAGCCTTGGTGTATGTGGTTGCTGCTGTAATCACTGTGCTATGGGTGCCAAGCCAAGGTTTTATATATACAAGAACTTGTAACCTGTGAATAGGATAACTTTACTTCTTTCTTCTAATCTGAATGCCTTTTATTTATTTCTTTTTCTTGACTAACTGCTCTGGCTAGATGGAACCTCTATGGAACCTCAATGTTGAATAGAAGTGGTGAGAGCAGACATACTTGTCTGATCTTATAGAGAGAGCGTGCGTTTAGTCTTTTATCATTAAGTATGATGTTAGTTGTGTTATTTTTCATAGATGCTCTTCATTAACTTGAGAACTTTCTCTTCTGTTCCTAGTTTGTTTAGTATTTTTATCACATAAGTATATCAGGTTTTGTCAAATGCTTTTTTGTGACTACGGAGATGATCATACAGAGTTTTTCCCTCTTCTTTTCTAATGTTGGTTACATTGATTAATTTTCATATGTTAAACCACCCTTGCATTCTTAGGATAAATCCCAGTGGGATAAGATATATAATCCTTATAATATCCTCCTGGATTTAGTTTGATAATATTTTATTCAGGATATTTACATTTATATTCATAAGGGATATTGGTCTATAATTTTCTTGTGTTGTCTTTGTTTAGCTTTGGTATCAGGATCACACTGACCTTATATGATAAGCTAAGAAATAATCCATTCTCTTCTATTTTGTGGAAGAATTTGAGAATAATTGGCGTTAATGTTCTTTAAACATTTGGGAGAATTTATCAGGGAAGCCATCTGGTTCTTGGCTTTCTTTTTATGGAAGTGTTTTAATTACAGATTTAATCTTTCATTGTTATAGGTTTATTCAAATTCTTTTTCTTATTGAATTAGTTTTGTTAGTTTGTGTATTTCTAGGAATTTGTTTCGTTTGGATTATCCAATTTGTTGGTGTACTGTTGTTCATAGTGTTCTCTACTAATGGTTTTTATTTCTATTTCTAATTTCATTCAATTATGACCAGAAAAGATATTTTATATGATTTCTATCTTTTAAATGTATTAATATTTGTTTTGTGGCCTAACATACAGCCTATCCTGGAGAATGTTCCATTTGTACTTGAGAAGACTGTGTATTCTGCTGTGGTTGGGTGAGTGGTCTATGGATGTCTGTTAGGTCTAGCTGGTTTATAGTGTTGTTCAAGTTCCTTTTTTCCTTGCTGATCTTATGTCTAGTTGTTTTTTCCATTATTGGCAGCAGGGTATTAAAGTCTTCAGATATTTTTAAGGAACTGTTAATTTTTTCCTGCAATTATGTCAGTATTTGCTTTATGTATTTGGGAGCTCTGTTGTTAGGGGCACATGTGTTTATAAGTACAATGTCTTTTTGATGAATTGACTTTTTATCATTATATGTTGTCCTTCTTTTTGTCTTATAATAATTTTCCCCTGTATTTTGTCTGATGTTGGTGTAGTCAACTTTAGCTCTCTTTGATTATGTTTTGCATACAGAATCTTTCTCATCTTTTTACTTCCTACTGATTTGTGTCTTTTAATCTAAAGTGAGTTTCTTAAACACAACATATAGTTGAATTATTTTTAAAAAATCCATTCTGCCATTTAATCTGAGAGTTCAGTTCATTTACATTTAATGTAGTTCCTGATAAGGAATTGAGTACTTCTACTATTTTGTCTCATGACTGCCTTATTTTGTGTTGGATAGATATTTTCTAGTATATCTAGCTTAGGTTAATATCAACTTTATTCCAGTATTATATAAAAACTTTGCTTCTATATAGATAGCTTCATTCCCCTACTTTATATTTTGTTTTCACAAATTGTATATTTTTACAATATGTATCCATTAACAAAGATTTATAATGCTTATAATAAGTCATTTATAATGATTGTTTAATATATTTGTCTTTTAAATCTTGGAGGAGAAAAAGTTATAAACCAAAAATACAATAGCACTGGTTTTTATATTTACCTATGTAGTTACATTTACTTATGTTCTTTACTTCTTGGTATGACTTTGAATTAGTGCCTTATGTTCTTTCATTTCAGCTTAGAGGACTTGCTTTAGTATTTCTTATAGGGCATAGCTACCAGCAATGAATTCTGTTAGCTATGTTTGTTTTTGTTTTTTAAATATTGGAAGTCTTCATTTTTGAAGCATAGTTTTGATGGGTATTCATTTTTTTTTTTTTTTTTTTTTTTTTTAGACAGATTAAAAGGCTGTCAATATGGGTAGAGTGCCATAACATCAAAGCACACAGCAACCACAAAAAATTTGGTTTAATTGATTAAATTGCCACAGCCACCCAAGTA
>CAUYON010063041.1:0-33431 GCA_963573935.1 Arctocebus calabarensis | reverse complement strand
TTCTCTCTCTGCTCTCCCTTTCCCTCACCCCCACCGTATCAATAATTGTCATTAACTGTCCCCATATCAAACTTGAGTACATGGGATTCATGCTTCTCCATTCTTGAGATGCTTTACTAAGAATAATGTGTTCCACTTCCAAGTTATTTTAAGTGAAAAATTGAATAGCCCACTTTTCATATGAGCAATAAATTCAGAGTTCATTAAAATGCATACTTGTTGAGAAATAGTTATGTATAAATATATCACTATAAAAATATATCAAACATACATAAAGTTTACCTTAGTTTAAATAAATTTAAATGGTTAATTAAATAATCTTAATATGTGTACTTTTCCCTAATAGAGGCTTACTCTGCTTAAGTCATTTGCAAGTAGATTTTTCATGAAAATAGCCTATGGTAATTCTGTAATTGTCAAGAATGTCTTTCTAAAAGCCATTTGGACATCAAAGTCAATGTAGTCAAGTGACTACAAATTCAGTCCTTCTCCAAATGACAGTAAATTCAAAGAAAAAAAGGAGTTAAAAGAGAATAAGTCTTTATTACAGCTGAGAATAGAAGAGTGGAATTTTATGAAATACAGCAGAGGTTTTATAAAATTTCTTAAATATATGTCATGTATATTCCTCCAAAAGTAAAGAATAAAGAAAAAAAACTTGATAAAGTCTATATGAATTATCAAAATGAAAAGATTAACAGAAATATTACAAATGTAAAGGAATAAAGTTGCTCAAAACATATTTAACTCAATAACAACAAAAATGTGAGAGATAAAAAATTAAGAGATACAATGTTTAATTCAAAGAAATGTTTTGAAATGGAACGAAGGAGATAAAAAAATAAAATACTAGAAAAGAATGGACAAAATTAGGAAAAAAGAGTCTTTACATTGAAAAAGTCAGTTAAGGGCCAAGCAAAATGAGTTGTTATGAAGTCTTGATAGATTCTTGCAAAATTTCTGACAATACAAGATTCTAAAAAGGAAGAAAATACTGAGGTGGTCTTCCACCAAGCAAACAAGCAAAGGAATAAGAGAAAGAGGACGCTATGGGATCCACTCAATAATACCATTAGCAGAAGGATTCAGTTGAGTGAGATCTCCGGATGGAGACCTATACATCCGTTTGTGTTGGAAGAAGTCTGTGGTCTGTCCAACCACATTTTTGAGAAGAAAATGTTTCTATGTATGAATTTGGAATTTCTAATCAACAAGAAAGGTTTGATCCATATAGGAGACAATTGAAAATGTTTTATCATTTTGTACAATTGCTGGAAAGTTAGGGGAAAAAAACACAGGTTTGACGTTTGTAAAGTCCTCTTCTGAGCTGTCCAGATTGAGCAGCCAAGCATGTGTCAGTTCAGTATAGATCTTGATTTTGCAATAAGTACTATTCATGCAATTATACTAGTTACATGACAGCAATTATAGATCATTAATTTTCTCATTTTTAAAATACATCTATAAAGCATGCTTTGGGGGATCTAATTTTGGTGACAAAATAGATTGAATCTTATCTGAAGCATAATTCTATAGGTATAGTTGATAGAAGGCAGAAGGGTTGGGGGTGGGGGATGGTTTTAGGGCATTTAATTGCCTGATCTTTCACAATGGGGATCACAAATACACTACTGTCTAATGCTAAAAAAATAACTAAAGAATAGGGCATTTATTTAAACTTAAGAGAACCCAAAGAAGAACTTCTGTCTGGGTCTTTATTATTATGTTACTATTTATTGACATCTAATATTATGTTATTTTTGTTCAGTATTTCTCCCCCTTTTTTGCATATAAGCTCCAGGAAATTACTTTTTTACACTTCATTGGGTTGCTCAGTGAGAATTTTTCAAATAAATCGATTTAATTAATAACATTAAAATAATAATAAAGTAGTAATTACTGACAATGGTAATCATGTTATGAGCGGAATTGTGGCCCTCCAAAATTAATATGTTGAAATCCTAACCTTTAGTACCTCAGATGTAATTGTTTTTGTAATGAAGGTTTTACAGAGGTAATAAAGTTAAGATGAGGTCATTAGGGTAAGATTTAATCTGCTGTAACTGCTGTTTTTATAAGAAAAGGAGTTGAGGATAAAGGCTTACACAAATGAAGACTTTGTGAAGACTGGAAAAAGAGGCCCATCTACAAGGCTAGAAGAAAGGCCCTTGGTAGAAATCAATTCTGACCTATTACTTCTAGCCTCCAAAGTATGAGAAAGTAAATTTCTGGGTTTTAAGTCACCAGGCTATGGTACTTTGTTATAGCAGTTTTTCCAAACTTATGCAACAACTATCACAACTCAAGAAAAGAATGGAATGAGAATATGCTAAGTGAGTTAAATGAGCTACTCATAACAGAGAAAAAAAAATAGGTCTTGACTAGACTTGATTTCAAAAGAAAACTTGGCATAAACATATAACGTAGAAAATGGGTGGTGAATATAAGAAGAATTAAAAATGGTTAAGAGTGATTGCTACTTAGAAATGGGACTGGAAATAGATAACATATGAGAGACAACTATTTTCTTTTTCTTTTTCTTTTTTTTTTGGCCAGGCCTAGGTTTGAAACTGCCACCCTTAGGATATGGGGCCAGCGCCCTACTCCTTGAGCCACAGGTGCTGCCCAATTATTTTCTTAAAAATAACATTTTATATTGTATAATTATTTTTGTTCATAGATTCCTTTTATGAAAAACAGATGTAATTTTTCTTTAGCTTTGAACTATCTATGGAACGATACCATCAACTTGTGGCATTTGTATCAATTTTTTTGTCCCTACTACATTCTTATTTCATGCAGCATTCTGGTTTACAGAGTATAAAAATGAAAATAAAATGGCTGTGAGAATTAATTTATGTTTTGGTTTTCCAAAACTGAAAATACATTGGTGAAAATACATGAAGGAAAAGTCTAAGAGTGAGACTTCCAAGGAGTTGTCAGTGGAAAAAGCAGACTGGGAGTAAGCTATAGTGTAGGGAATGTTTATAAATTCTAACCACAGTCATGGGAACAGATGGAGTAACAGGTGGTAAAACAACAGATGAAATATAGAATGCTGATAGTGAAGAGGAGTGCGAAATGATCAGATTCAATTTTCTGGAAGGGCTTCAAGTCAATACACTCGAGAAAGCTGATGTATGTGTACTTGAAAAAACTGAGGGGCAATACTATTGCATGCAGGTCATCGCCATTGACATCAGATGTGTAGAGAATTTAACTCTTAAAGTTATGAGAAAATAAGTGGAGTTGATTGAAGCTCATTGAGACCTTTACCATGAGATTGAAGATTATAATACTCAAAGAAAACCACCAAGACCATTGCAAAACTAAGGTCCAGGATCAAACTATTCGTTCTTACATTTCCAGGGGAAAGAATAAATTGGATCAAAACCCTTTTTAAAAAAAAAATTAGGTGTTCCTCTGGTTTTGATAATAAAGGCAGGATTTCTGTTTTTATTCATACATTTACCTGCTAGAAAAATTAGGAAAATATATATTTAAAATATATGCAGGAATCCAACCTATTCTTTTTCTCTGTTGCACATTGGAAGAATGAGAGTTTTTTTGGCCCATGCATTAAATACATAACAGTAATGAAAGCTGATTGGCAAAAAAAAAAAAAAAAAAAGTTCTGTGCACAAGTTTCATGATATCTGACACCACAGATCAGCAAAACACAGGTAAGCAAAAAATACTCGCAAAGTGAGCATGCGGCCTAGAGGGCTGCAGGTACCCTGGACACCCTGTAAATAATTTTATTATTTAGAGATCATTTGTAGACAGACTAGAACAATTATATAATGCCCAAATAATAAGCATAGTTAGATAATGTCAGATGTAAGTAAATATTTATAAATAATATTTTGAATATTTATTTTTATTTTCATAATTTTAATTTATTCATGTAACTGGTGTGCTGTGAGAGGATTATAAGTGTGCCACAAAAAGTTTTAAAGATCATTAATTAAATTATTTTTGAAAGAAGTTCAAAGAATAGTAAGTATATTCTATTTCTTACTCCTTTTTTTCATCAACATAATTTAAGAGTTCCGCAGAAGTTTAACTATAGGTTCAAGTGTTCAGTGAGATAAAAAAAGATTGAAAAATATTGGTCTATTGAATTTAAAGCTCCAGAATTTCTACTTGTTTTTTTTATTATTATTATTTCAATCTCTTTGTTAAATTTCTCTGACAGGCTTCTGAATTTTTTCTCTGTGTTGTTTCAAAGTTCACTGTGCTGCTTTGGAACAGCTATTTTGAATTCTTTGTCACAAAGTTTGCACATCTCCATTACTTCAGGAGCACCCTGGTTCCTTATTTAGTTCGTTTTGTGAGGTCATGCTCTCCTAGGTGTCTCTGATGTTCCTGGATATTCATTGATGTTTGGACATTGAAGAGTTAGGAATTTATTTCAACCTTCTCAGCCTGGGCTTATTCGATCCTCTCTTTCTTGTAAAAATTTTCCAGGCATTCAAAGGGAAGTGAGTGTTGTGTTCTAAGGCTTAGATGACTCCAGCCATATAAGCACTGGGGATGTCCCAAGCACAATAACACTGTGACTACTACAGATTCTTGGTAGTACCAGCTTGGGGGACTTGGTTAAGATTCAGGAGAATTCCTTAAATTTCCAGACAAAGTCTCTTATTCTTATCCCCCAATTTCTGTACTGGGCTGCTGGAGGTGGAGGAGGAGTGATATGGGCACTCTCTCATTGCCACCAGCTTCAGGTCTCACCTAAGGCCAGCCAGTCTCACCCAAATCCCGTGGCAAATGTGGTCTGAATACTTTTGATGTTTATTGAAAGCCAAAGAGCGCCTTGGTCAGCATGCAATATATTGTGCCAGGTCTGGGTCCTTCTCTCCAGGGCAGCATGTTTCCTGTTTGCCTAGGGTGAGTCTGGAAATACTGTCCAAGAACGAAGGCCCGGAATCAGGAACTTCAGGAGTCTACTTGTTACCTTGTTTTACTGATACTGTGCTGGTACCCATGTTGTAAAAAAAGGCCTCTGAATTCTTCCCTTTCCTTTCCCAAAGTGGAAGAGCACTCTCCATGAGCAGCACTGCCTGTAGTTGGTGGAAGGGAGACACAGGCACTGACTTGGCTGCCATGACTGGTATTTCATCTGGTCACCTGTACCCTAGGTCCACTGACTTTGAGCCAGCACAGCCATAGAAGTACCTGAGGACTGCAGCCTTTGTGGCCTGACTCCTTTAGGAAGTTAGTCCAGCCCCAGGTTTTTTCTTGTCACTTGATGGTAGGGCTAGTCAGAACTTGGGTTTCTAGACAGAGGATTTCCCACTGGCTGGGCTGGTCTAAATGCTCCCCCCATAAACACTGGCAGAATTCTGCCTTGTGCTGTGTTCCTCTATGCCAGGGCAGCCCTGAATTTCAATGCAAATCCCCACAATTACGTCACTGTTTCTTCCCTGGGCACACAGATTCTCTCTCCACTCACTGTGCTGTGTGGGCTTCACTGGCAATACAAAAGTGTCTTTTCTGCTTTCTTTAGTGTCTTTTTCCTTGATATAATGTCAAAACCTGATAGTATGATTACTCACCTGATTTTGGGTTCTTGTAAAGGTATTTGCTTGCTTGGATAGTCATTGTATTTGGTGTGAAGGGATGATCATTCCACGTTTCTATTTGGCCACCTACCTATTTATTACAGTTGGCTAGATAATGCCTTTTTTGTCCTTAATGAAAAGTCACCATCAAATGACTGGCAATGATTGAGTTCCCATCATTTATATCATTTGCCTTTGATTACAACCAAATGTATAATAAAATATTCTTCTTTGTTCTTTCTACTTTGCATGGCTGAAATATTTTTAATAAAAGTAACAAGGACTTTCTTGTAATGAAGGTTTCATCTTTTAACCTGATAGTCCCTCTGAGTTGCAGACTTATTTATCTAACTGTCTACTGGTTATTACCAATTGTGTGTTCCCTGGATACATCAGAATCAAATTTTGCAAGAGAGAGCTATCTTTCTTTCTATTCCTCCATGTTCCAATCAGTTTCTCAAGCCAGATATTCAAGGAATATGTAGGCTTTTTTCTAAATCTGTGTATTGATCACCAATTACGGTGAATGCTACCTCCTGGTGTTTCCTAATACCTGTTCAATTTCTATTCGTGCATGAGTTCTTGTTCTAGTTAAGGCTAATGTCTTCTTTCATCTGAGTTACAATAATGCCCTTCTATCAAATCTTGCTGACTACAACCCTTTGCAGCTCCATTCCTTCCTTCACATTTCAGGCAAGACAACCTTTTCAAAAGCAAATTGTAGAAACATGTATATGCGAAAACATTATATGAATATGTTTGTACATAAATATGTGTATATGTCTTTGTGTATGTAATTCCATAATCTTTTGAAGCTATTGGTTTTATAGTTCTATATAGTTCTATGGTTCTATATAGTTTTTTCTATCTCTGCCTCTTACTTTTGTTTATTTATCCAGCCTGTCTCATATGATAGCACTCCCAGATTTTCCACTCTCCATACTGAAAAACTTTTAGTTCCAGGACAATGATGGCATGGTTTCTTCTCTCTTTCAGTGATTTAAATATGCTTTACCTTCTATTTGAAATTTCTTTTTTTCAAAGCACGTTTTCTTACTTTTCTACTCTTGCTTCTGGATAATCTCATAGATGAAAAGGGCCAATAGCTGGATCTGCGTCCTTTCCTCTTGCCTTCTGGATACCTTAGGTTTGCCTATGGCACTTCTACTTGTGACATTAACTCAAAGTATTACTATGAGTTTACAGTCAGGGACTATCAGACTGACTGAAGCAAGTGTTTTAAGAAACAGGTATTGATGAGAAAGAGCTATCCCAAAGTATAAGGGTAAGTCATATGCCCGTGAGCGGATGCCCAAAATCTAGACATAAAAAGTGGTGTGAGCTCAGGGATGGGGATTTTCAAATCTGAGGTTCTTCATACTTAGCTATGCCTAGCATAGTGACTATGCCTCTCTAAGGTATGGAACAGCATAGAAGTCCTGCCCAGCAATCGTAAGAACTCTATCGTGATGTTGTAAACCTCACTTGTTTTCTTTCTGCATCGTCTCTTAAAGCTAAGCAAATCTCTACTATTTGAAATAGACTTTGTTTCCAGAGTTAGACCATCAAACCAAAACAAGAACATTGCTGCCAGAAGAGCAGGGAAGGTCACTTCCTTATTCATCCTTTATACTTTGCTGACAGGTCACTTCTTCTGAAAAGCATTCCATGACTGATCAGCTAAGTTAAGGACTGAAAACCTTAATTTGCTTATAGAGGCTATATATCTTTTCCCTCTACATGTATCAGATATTATTCTAATTATTTCCTATTTTTATCCCTCACTAAATTACACAGACACCATTTATATTATTCATTGTTGTATTCCCAGTGGATATTACAATGCCTTCTATTTAGTAGGTTCACAATACAATTTATCAAATAAACAAATGGCTGAACAACATAAATCTGACTGGGGGAATGGGGAAATGGTTAACAAGGTTTAGATGAGTAAAGCTGAATGTTCAATTTATGTCCCCCGTGTGTCAGTTCAACTTGCTACACAACAAAATTCTCTAGAACTCAGTGGCCTAAAACCACAGTAATCATCCATTGTTGTCTGTAGGTTTGCTGGAAAGAGATGGATCAAACTCAATCAGGACACTCTTCTTTAGGTTGCAGTGACTGGGTTGCTGTAGTATTCTTACTGCAGGTCTGTGGATAAGCATGGGAAAGCTCTACTCTGCATGTCCATCATGGTCCCAGGACCAGCAGGATAATCAGGCCACGTTTTACAGGTTGTAGGGGCAGAGGCAAAAAGAGTAAGGGAAGGCAAGTCAGGCCTCCAGGATAGACTTGGCCCCAGCACATTGTTACTTCTGCCTGGCCAGGGCAAGTGACATAACCAAGTCCAAGGTCAAGGGCCAGGAAGGGGCATTCCACCAACATGAGGCCATAACAGGAGGAATGAAGCAGTAATACTAACAACCACACCCTCCAATGAAGCAACTAGCAATTTTATAGTACTTAATTGCAAGTCTTTCAAGGAAAATTATTTTCATAATTATGTATCATATAAATTATATGTGGGATGTGCCCATCATTTCATCACTTTAAAACAGATTTATTTCAGTCAAAATTAATATACTTATAATGTTAAATTATATTTTATATTGTCTCAAATTTCTTCTAATTTGTTCAGAAAAAAAGTCTAAAGAAAATGTTTACCTGAATTTTAATTCTAACAATATCTAAACCTTAGAATTATAAAGAACAGACATGGAGCTGATGATCTTTGAGTGAAAATGAAAAGAGGGATTAGGGTTTACTCAAAAGCTGTTATTTGTTGCTCTTTTATTTTTGATCTAGGATCAACTAGTCATGCCTCCCTTCCAATGGATGGTCTGTAGTTCTGTCTCTCTCCAGTCTTCTTTGTATACCCATTTTATATCATTTGAAAAATTAAACTCTCCTATCTGAACATGTCTGTGAATTATGCTTTATTTGAAACCCTTTGATATTTTTCATGCTTTTTTTGTTTTTGAGACAGAGCCTCAGGCTGTCACCCTAGAGAGAGTGCCGTGGCATCACAGCTCATAGTGACCTCCAATTCCTGGGCTCAAGCAAGTCTCCTGCCTCTGCCTCCCAAGTAGTTGGGACTACAGGCACTCACCACAACACCCGGCCATTTTTGATTGCAGCCATCATTGTTGGTTGGCAGGCCCAGGCTGGATTCCAACCGGCCAGCTCAGGTGTACCACAGTCGCCTGAGCCACAGTCGCCGAGCCTTTCATGTTTTTTTTTTTTCCCTCTCAGTGCAAGGCAAAGAAGCTTCACCTCTTTATTGAAGCATTCTGAATCATCTAGAATTTCTCTTAAGTTACCTGGCCTGGGTATTTCCCCTCACCCTTGATGGTTGTAAGTTTTCCTTATGACCAAATTGTTCTCTCCTGAAATAAAGAGTGGTTAATTTTTTTTTTTTTTTTCAGTTTTGGCCAGAGTCTGGCTTGAACCCACCACCCCTGGTATATGGGGCTGGTGCCCTACTCCTTGAGCCACCCAAAGAGTGGGTAATTTTAATGTAGGATCTTTGCTGCTTAATTACCCAGGTCAAGGTATTGTTTTGTTTGTCTTACTTGAATTATAGGGTTAATTTTCTTGATCATTAACTAGACTAGTCCTGCAAATACCTGACTAAAGTTATATTGCTCTCTACCAAACAGCTGAGATAGTCATTAGCATTGCTAAAGATGTTTTCTTGTAATTTATTTTGTTCAAAGGGAAGATCAATTGCATTTTGAAAATACTGTTCACGTTGTTAGAAACCTTCCAATCAATTCAAGCTGGGAAGATGTAGATTCATTATTTTATAATCTAGGTAGCAACTAAGGTAATGATAAATGCCTTCCTCAGAATAAAAACACACATTTATTTCTTTTCTAACCTACAAATTACTTGTATAACTCAATATTTTACCTTGCTTCCATATTTAAAAAGTAGATGATTTAAGGCGAACCAGTGAATTCATTCCTCTTGACTTTAAATATGTCTTCATTATATGCATTCCAAAGAAAAATTATCTAATCTATGAAGATGTATTATAATCACTAAATAATCTGCTGAATGTACTTATAACTACAATTTTATGCACTGTGAAGCACTCTAATTGCTCAATACTGCTAACTCTGAGGCCTTGTAAAAAGAATCAAGGTGCAAAAGTATTCAGAGTACTGTTGGATTCTAGAGGAGAAAATGCATGGAGGGAGAGAAAGAACAATACAGCATTTTGAATGCAGTCAGGTTCCTAGTTCTTCAACCCTTAATGTTAGTTATAAAGTTCATTGAAATAGGAAGAGGGGGAAAACAAACAATCAAAAAAATCCTTGCTCCATACCTTTCTCTTATGTATGCATATAGTTGCATAATTATTGTTGGAGAAAGGTAACCGTGTGTTGTGGGCAAAAGAAGAAAAGTACTTGGTAGAAATCAATGGTGATGTTTTAACCTTGAATGTGTAGACTTTTGATAAATAACCTCATATCCCTGTAGACTTTTGATAAATAACCTCATCATAGTATATGTGACTCCTTATGATACCTGATATCTTAAAAACAATGTACATTGATTCACTGTAAGCTTTAATGTGATCGTATTAAAGATGATTAGAACCTCAGGGAACAAGAGGCAAAATAGCAAGAGGCTATTTCTGTTTTATTTTTCATGATATTCTCTTTTTTAACATGGTGAACACTTGATGATATTCATTGAAACAATGAATAAGTAAATGATGTAGGAAGCAGGAATTGTGAATTGAGAGTACAGTAAATGAATGGGAAAAAAAGATTGACCTTATAAGATACATAGACAAGGGAGAAGGTAAAAAGTAGAACTTGAGTAAAAAAAGAAAAGGAGAAAATCAGGGAAAGGAATTAATTCTAAAGGCAGCGGGAACAAAGTCATTTAATGGGACCTGTTTTGAATTGAACCAAGCATTCAAAGATAGGCAGAAATGAGATTGTGTATTGGAACTAAAAGGAAAACACCAAGGTTAGTTGTGCATACTGAAGTTTGGTCTTGGAAATAAACATCCTGGATCCAAGCCAGAGATGATTCCCAAATTTATAGGATTCTTACTATTTTCCTCAAACTGCATTAAGCAATTTACATGTAACATCTTATTCATTCCTTACAACAGCCCTGGGATAAATATTATGTTATGGCCAATCCTTTGCAAAGGGCAAAACGGAGTTAGGGAAAGATTAAAGCAAGGATCCCTCAGCGGAGATGGGGGGAAATAGGACAGGATTCCGAGTAGTACTCTGTGAGCTGATGCTCTTAACTTTTGGAAATATCCTTGAGCAAAGAAGGGAGTTAAAGGTAATGGCTTCCTACCACTTAGGATGGAAGTTGGTGCATATCATGGGAGGAGACAGGTGGGTGGAAATGTCCAGATAATGAGTGGCCAGCAAGAAAACAACACTTCCGTCAGCAGATCTGAAAGTAGCAGCACCATCTGTGTTGGTACAGATTCTCAAGACATCAGGAGAGGTGGCCTTGACCATCTTCATTATGAGGCTGGATAGAGGTAGTCCTGACTGTGGTCAGGAGACAGGCTGGCACCTCACATCAGGGCATCATGGCATCAAGGCCGGACTAACACTCAGCGGTTGGAACTCCCTAAGAAAAAAAAGAAAAAAAAATCCCACTAACCCTTTTAAAATATATCAAAAAACCAGTTGCACCTGTAAGCATTTCATAGAGCATTGATACATAGATTTAAATTGCTAATTTAATCATTTGTATCATCCAGCTTTATAACCAAAGCTTATAGGTTTTATATACTTTAGGGGAAGGCTGGTACCACAGAAAGAAAATTTCTTTTCACAATGTGTTATTTGCTTGAAATGGTTTTAGCCCCCTGTGGTATGGACACTCAAAGACAATAAAATAAACTGAAATGAAATACTGGACATGGTTAACTTATAAACAGTTATCAATAGGTAGCTTTGCACTCGAGTACCAAATCAGATGTTATAGATTCTTTATAATTGTACTCATTGCTTTAAATTTAGAGGTCCTTCTCCTGAAATAGATATCTGGAAAAACATAATTGAAAATGTAAGATGCCTTTAAAAATACTTTCATGTTATGTTTTCCAGCTTTTTATATCCCCTGACATGTTCTAAGTGCTCAGTGAATGCTAATTATTATGCTTTCCATAGCCATCTTTAAAAAAATCAGCTTATAATTTATTTGCTCAGATATTTTAGGCTACTTTAATTGAATACCTCTTTTCTCTAAGTTGCTGATGAGAGATTATGATAGAGGGCCAGATTGCCAGGCCTTTGTCTTAAGGAATAGCTGTTCTGTAGGCTGGAGCGTCTCTTTGGGCAGCAGAATAAAGACATACATGAAAAGGAAGAATCCATGCTGGTAATTTTATCAATGTTATAATCCTCAGGCTTTTAAAAATCTCAGGAGCACACCTTTAGGAGTACATCTAAAATGGCTTAAGTGGTAGAGTTGGAGGTCTACACAGCAGCAAAAAAGAAGGTTATGTGGATGTGTGTGCGTTTCATGCACATCTATATCTATCCACTTGGTTTACTTGGCATTCCAGCCTATCTGCCTTCTCCAGACAACATGGTCCTCTTTGGGAGTATACTTCCCCATTACATTTCAGTGGTAAGAGCATAAGACTCTGGACTGGACTGGTTGGGTTCATACCCAGGTTTCTATGCCTACAAACTGCATCACCCTGGACTAGTAACTTAACTTCTTTGTGCATCAGTATCTTCATCTTAAATTTGGGATGATAGAGTACCTTTTTTCCAGTGTCCTGATAAGGATTTGGTTAGTCTGGATTTCCTTCAAAAGTAGAGCCTAAGAAAAGGGATTGAGCGCAGGTAGTTTGTACTTAGAACTGGTCCCAAGGAGTGAAAACATAGGAGGAGTGTACCAGGAAAAGAGGGAAAGACAATCCAACATTATGGTTGCAAGCTGTTCACTGATCTGGGCACTGGGGCTTGAACCTGCCACATACCTTTTGAGGCTTGTGCAGACTGCACTGTAGAATTGAAGGGATCTAGGACGGAGTATTTATATAAAACCTCCCATCCTCTGTTGGCCAGGTTGTCCCAGTGGAGGGTGTTCACTCTCTTGCACAGGTAGCTTTATACATACGTACCAAAATATTTCCATAGGACATTCTTCCAGCTCTGGCACAGAAGCCCAAGGAAGAGTAGGGAGATTTGTTGTAACACAGAGGCAAGATGCTGTCAGATTATACCTGATAGCTGCCACCAAGCACTAAAATAAATATAAAAGATGACAAGGAGATGTTCAGGAGATGTTGATGAGATTAAATGGGAAACGGTGTGTATAAAACTTTCAGATCATTGTCTGGCTCTGGGCATGTACTCAGTATATATTAACTAACAAGCATGCACAGTTTTCAGGGCAGATTTATATATATATATTAAAAATTATATTATATATTATATTATATTATAATATTTAATTATATTATATTATAAATTATATTATAATATTTTATTATATATTTATATATAAATATATTCTATATTATAATTATTATATATTATATAATATAAAATTGTATAATATAAAAATTTCTCATTTTATTCTCTTGTTATGGCATGTGTACATTAAGTCTTAAAATGAAACATCTCATGCTCATGAATTGGTAGACTCCATTGTTAAAATGTTCATACTGTCCAGAGTGATTTACAGGATCAATGCAATCCCCATCAAAATACAACATCATATTTCACAAATCTACAAAAATTAATTCTATGTTTCATTTTAAACCAGAAAAGAACCTGAATAGCCAAAGCTATCAGAAACCAAAAGGTCATATATGAAGGCATCACATTACTCAACTTCAAACTATACTATAAGTCTATAGTAACCAAAACAGTATGGTATTGGCACAACAATAGAGACATAGGCTGATGGAACACAACAGAGAATCCAGTATAAAACTATCCACATATGACCAGCTGACTTTTGATGAAGCAGACAATTGGGTAAAGAAGTCTTATTCAATAAATGATACTGAAAAAATTGAATAGCCACATGCAGAAGAATGAAACAGTATTCATATCTCTCATTGCTAACAAAAACTAATTCAACATGAAAAGGACTTAAATGTAAGGCATGAAATCATAGAACTTTTAAAAGAAAATGGAGAAAAATAAACTCTTCTAGGTATTGGCCTAGGCAAAGTATTTATGAGTAAGACCCCAATGGCAATTACATTGCCAACAACAAAAGTAAATAAATGGAACTTGATTAAATTAAACAGCTACTGAAGAGCTAAGGAAATAATTAACAGAGCAAATAGACAACTTAACAAATGGGAGAAAATAGGCTCAGTGCCCATAGCACAGTGGTTATGGTGTCAGTCACATACATGGAGGGTGGAGGGTTTGAACACAGTTGGGCCAGCTAAACAACAATGACAACTGCAATGAAAAATAGTTGGGTGTTATGGTGGGCTCCTATAGTCCCAGCTACGTGGGAGGCTGAGGCAAGAGAATCACTTAAGCCCAAGAGTTTGAGATTGCTGTGAGCTGTGACGCCACAGCACTCTGCCAACAGTGACATAGTGAGACTCTTTTCTCAAAACAAACAAAACAACAACAACAACAACAACAAAACCAAATGGGAGAAAATATCCACACTCTACATATCCAATAAAGGGTGAATAACCAGTATTTGCAAAGAACAATCAGCCTCATTGAAAAGCCAGAAAAAACATAAATCAAAGGTTTTTAAAAGAATATACACAAATGGCCAATAAATACATGAAAAAATGTTTAATGTCACTAATCATCAGGGAGATGCAAATTAAAACCACAACAAAAACCCAGTTAGAAAGTATTTTATTAAAAATCCAAAAACAATAGAAAGGAATGCTTATACACTGTTTTGGGGACTGCAACTTAGCCCAACCTCTAGGGAAAACAGTATGGAAATTCCACAAAGAACAAAAAGTCAACCTACCATTCGATTCAGCAATCCCACTACTAAGTATTAGCCCAAAGGAAAAGAAGCCATTTTACCAAAAATACAACTGCATTCAAATATTTATTGTACCTCAATTCATAATTCCAAAGAGGTGGAAGCAGCTCAAGTGTTCATCCGTTCACGAGTGGATTAATAATATGTAGTGTATGTTTACATGGAACACTACTCAGCCATAAAAGGGGTGTATTAATGGCTTTTGCAACAATCTAGATGGAACTGAAGACCACTATCCTAAGTGAAGTACCTAACGAATGGAAAAACGAACACCATATGTGCTTGCTTAAATAGGAACTAACCCGTGACAGACCATGTGTACAGAAGAGAGTAAAACTCAGTGGAAGTCAAGCAGTGGGGAGGGGGATGAGGGGTTGCATGAAAACCCACCTATCGCATACAATGAACACTCCGTGGGTGACGGACACACTTATAGCACTGACTCAACTATTATAAAAGCAATCTATGTAACCAAAATTACTTGTACCCTTGTAATATTTTGAAATAAAAAAATATTTTAAAAGGAAGATATCAGAGAACAAAAAAGAGGGTCCAAACTTCACTGTATTATGTTTTAGGAATAAAAGCAACAGTTGGTCACTCCTATCTCTTTTTCAGGAAAAAGAAGACTTAATTGTAATTTGACCATGTCCAAAGATTTGCTAGGATTACAGGCAAGATTATCCAGGGGACAAAAGAGCTAACAAATTCCTATGTATCCTGATCAGCATATGTGTCCAAAAAGAATTTATTCCTATCTTCAACACACACACATGCATACACACTCTGAGTTTAGCTGACAGAGGGTCAATGAGTCTGAGCTGCCTCTCAGGAGATTTTTATGTCTGTTTCCACCCAAAAACAAGGCAAGAAATTGGGGCTGACATTTGGACCTACTGATTGCTCCACTTGGAAACACTGAACTTTCCCTAATCATTATGGATAATGAATTACTAAGCTTAGTTTTAGGTCAGACATAATTTTTTTCTTACTCCATAATTTAAAAAGTGCTTCTTTTTGTCTTTTTTTTATTTTAAATTTCCTTAGGATATTTAAATTTTTATTTCTTATTATGATAAAACATGTAGAAGCATATAGGCAGAGTATTCAGCAAGGTATCTGTAAACGAAGACCTTTCCAAAGTCTGCCTTTTTTATAGAAGACAAAGGAATTGAATATGTTGTCTAAGTGAATGAGCAAAGGGAAAGAGGAATTTTTATAAAACATACAAAAGCAAATGATAATCAGCTTTTTGTTCCACCAAAAAAAATATATAGAGAGAGAGGTATTCAGAAGGTAATTTTAAATATTTTAAATTTATTTTAGGTTTTCATGTTATTTGTATGTTTTCAGGACTGTTTCTCTGGTGTTAGTAACCTACTTTACAATATTATTAAATAACAAATTATTGACATACTTTTTTGCAGACCCTTTTTGTCTTATAAAATCAAACATTTTGACTCTTTTGTGTGTGGCCTTAAAAACCAGAGCATTTGACAATCTCAAATGTGAAGAGATTGGTCCCCATCAGAAGTGGTAGGTAAGAGAAAATTCAGCTTGTCAAGTCATTTTATGAAAGACTCTGGTAAGGGAGTGTTGGGTGGGAGAAATCTCAGAGTTGTTAAAATCAGCTGCAGCATCCGATAAGGCAGTTGAAATCAACATGTTTGTGGCTTTATGTGCTTTTTACAGAAAATGCTAAAGAGATCAGGTGTGTATCCCCTAATAGATGTACCTTAGTTCTTCACAGCATATTTAAGTACAGCAGGGATAACTAATGGTCACCAAGTTGGCATAGATTTAAGATTTGGAAGTGTAGTGTTAGTGTTAAGAGCGACTTACTATAAATATGGACTGGCTGCCCTTGAACATTTTTAGAGTCTGTGTGAATCTGGTGTTAAGACTAGCGAAATTCATTGCTCGTTTTTCCTTTACAAGTGGAAAAATTTACAGTATCTCTCTCGGGTCTCTTGAGCTATGTGGAGACGCACAAATCTCAGTTTTAGTGAGAGCCGGGCACTGACTTTATTAGTCTTAGGGGAACCAGAATCGGCTCCATGGACTGGGAGATTTGCTCATTTTAGAAAAGTACATGGACTTTTGTATTTAACATGTCCTATATTATCTTAATTGTGATGCTTTTAACATACTTACTGCTTAATATACGGGTGCTTCTTTGCAGTTTTTAATCCCTTAAATCTGTTGGTTGAATTTGAAGAATGCACCAATTAGGCCAAGATGCCTGACCTTCCCTAGGGTCAGTGTGCAAAATCAGTGACATCCAGCAAACTATTTGGATTCTATTAAGACAATGATGGCCTAGATCATTTAAGCTAGTAAGAATAATAACTAACATAATTTCCTGTTTTAAATAAGGTGGCGTTTTCCAGTAGAGTTTATACACTAATACACTTATTCATATTTATTTTATTAATAATGTAGGAAAGATAGTGGGAAAAAGAGCAGGTAAAGACATTGCCTTAAAGATACAGTCTGGTGTGATCAAAGAGGCAGCTTAAAAACTAGGTATATACAGAAAGGGAATGCACACAGAGTATAACCTTCAATGTAAGGAGTTGTTCCACCACCTCCTTGAGGTGACCTAATTTTCATAGACTGGAAATTCACCACATGTAAGTATCAACACAATAGTCCTAGTTGTTTATGTTGACCAGTTTATTATAATCACTTGGGTGGTAGACTTGTAGAGGTTCTACTATGTGTGCTCACCCAGTGACATGAATTAAAATATTTGCAGCAGAATTATTCCAGATAGTCAAATAGTGGAAATTACTCAAATGCCCATCTACAGTAGAAAGAATTATTGAACCACAACATAGTAGCCATGACAATGAACAAATTATAACCACGTGCAACATCACGAAGGAGCCCCATAAATGTGAGGTTGAGTGGACATAGGCAGACACCAATGTGCATAGATGGTGCGATTCCATTTATGCCAAGAAGAGACAGAAACATGTGTGTGCTGTCAGAAGTGGGAGAGTTGCAGTGACTGGAAGGGGACCGAAGGGACTCTGCAGAGCTGGTGACATTCTGCTTCTTTGAACTGCATGTTGTCTATTCAGATTATGAAAATTCACAACCTGTACATATATGATTCGTGCATTTTTCAGTATATTTAATTGAGTTTAAAAAATAAGCAGCATCATTAAGTAGAATAAGATGAGACCTTTATGACCAAAATCTTTTGTAAGAGAGTGGGCTTTCGCTATCATGTGCTACTACCCAAGTTTTCCTTAGTTAAATGTTTTTTTTTTAATTTTTTTAATTTTAAATTAATATGAGGGTACAAACTTTTACATTACATTGTTTTCACTTACAGGGTAAAGTTCCAGTTGCAAGAGATCCTTTCACCCAGGGGACGTGTCATATGCTCTCACAATGAGCACATTAGGTGAGATCCTGCCATGTGCTCTTCTTCCTTCTGTCAATCATCCTTCCCTTCTCCTCTAGTCCTCCCCCTTCCCCTTGCTCCCATATTAGATTATATTTGTGTTTTATTGTTCATGTGAGCATGTAATTATTTATATATTGGTTTCATATTTGTATTGAGTACATTGGATATTTATTTTTCCTTTCTTGAGCTACTTTACTAAGAAGAATGTGTTTCAACTCCGTCTGTAGATGTAAAAGATGTCAAGTCTCCATCTTTTTTAATGGCTGAATAGTTTTTTGAATTCTTTCAAAGTTTTCATTTGCCTTAGCTTTCCTAAATAATTGGGTAGAGACATTTATGGAAGTAGGAAGCTTACATGCCAAGTAAGGGATGCCAATGTATTATTGGGTGACAGAGAATGGACTCCCAACCTCTCTTCCATCTTGAAGAGAAGTTGGAAAAGTCCAAAGAGAAATATATTAAGCTAGGCTTTAGCCAGACAAGAAAAAGTTTCAAAATATTTTCAGTAACATTTCTAATTTTTCTTTCTGTGATAAGAGTTAATGAAAAGTTTAGATCTGTGGAATGGCAGCATTAAAACTGTTTGAGTATCTGACACAGGAGTTTGGAGGATGGATAGAAAGGCAGAGAGCCTGAAGGGGGAAAGGTTTGACCATCCTGTGTCCTACAGTATGAAGTAGCATCACTTGGCTCTGTACTTGGTGATGAGAAGCAGTGGGACAATGACTGGCATCTAATCATGGTTGCTCAACAAATATTTGCTGAATAAATAAAAATGTGAAGCAATAAACAAAAGAAAAGGATTTTGCAGTAGATTCAGTAAATCAGCCTTCTTGAGGAATGAGTTAGCTTTTTGAGTGGTTCATCATTCCCAAGCAGAATCTCTGACTATGTTTTTTTTTTCTCCTGGGTAATGCCATTACCTAGTGCAGTTGGGACTGGAACATTTACAGACTCTCTCTCAACCTTAGGTGATATTTAGATCATTGCATTTTACCTATTTTATAAACCAAATTGTATGCAGAATGCAATAGCAGGCCAAGTTGTATTGTCCTACTTACTCTTTCAAAATGCACTTTGAGGTAAAATACAAACTTTCTTCTCGTAGAATATTGCACCGTTTTCTGCATTATTATCCTGTATAGAAGATAATCAGTTATAATATACTTTTTGCTGCTTTGGCAGTATGATTTTTCTGAAGTTCTTGTGTAGCTTTTAAAGAGAGAAGATCAATTGTAGACCATGAGCAGTGACTCATACCTATAATCTCAGCACTCTGGGTGGCTGAGGTAGAAGATTGCCAGGAAGCTAGGAGTTGGAGACCAGCTGTCCGAATGAGTAAGACCCCATCTATACACAAAACAAAGAAATAAAAAGAAAAACCATTAGCCCCACATGGTTGCACATGCCTGTAGTCCCAGATACTCAGGAGGTTGAGGCAGGAGAATTTCTAGAACTCTGAGGTTACAGTGAGCTATGATAACACCAAAGCATGCTAGTTGTGGTGACAGAGAAAGATCCTATCTCAAAAATAAATAAGTAATTAAATAAATAAATAGATAAGTACAAGGTCACTGGCAGTGGGTGCAGTGCCTGTTTTTTTCCCATAGAACTCTGACTTATTAGGATTTGGGGCCAGTTTTTAAGGAAAAGCATATAGGTTTGTGTTGAATTATCTTGTTTCTCTTATTCTTGCTTGTGACTACTGGAAAAAACTTTGGCACATTTGGTGGCAATCAGCTATGGCCATTTGTATGTGACGCGAGCAGACAGGATGGTTGGTGCACCCTCCAGATCCAAGCAAGTAGGCAAAGCAGACAGACACCAAAACAGCTTATCAGTGAAGTGTGTGGGTGGAAAAAAATGCCTGGATCATCTGATTCTTCTGAGCTAGTGTTTGCTGGACTGAATCTACTAGGTAATTATCTTCAATTTCTCTTTGTACTCCTCAACAGAACTTAATTAAGGGAATGAAGAAGACAGAATGCTTAGCTGATTTGTTAGTGAAAAATTCCAATTTCAAGTTGCATTTTAATTTCTCCATCCTTCCCTTTTGCTAAGGCTAGACCACTCCCAACCCATCTTCTGCATTCTTACTAATTTTACCTTTTACAAATTTCCATTTTATTATGACACATCTCTCTCTACTGGAAAAAGTTTAATGGACAATTTGGGAGGCATTAACTGCTTTAATTGGCTTTAAAAAGGTGTTAATGGTCTGTCTATTGAATCAACATTAAGAAAAAAGAAAAATCTATCATTAAAAGGGAGCTCACAGGTAACAGGACCCTGAAAAGATTTTAGATGTGTTTTGTTTTTCTGATTATATTTTAAACTAAGGGCCAGCTGGGAACCTATTGCTGTAAGGCCACATGTGGCCTTCTAAATCCTTAAGTGTAACTGTTTAACTGAATATTTAGTTAAATTTTTCTTAAAAATTGGGTTCAGTCAAAAAGCCACACTTCCGGATCTAGCAGGCCAGGTTGCTGGTTCCCAGACCTGGTTTAAACTATCCACTCTGTGTCCACATCTTCAGTGGAGTGAATAAATTGGTTATCCCAGGAACATGTGCTGGAGTTTATCATCAAAAATTCATCTTACAATTTAAACATCCATTCAAGAATAATTGCTTGAGATTAAAAAATATATAGTTTTAAAGTATTGTGGCTTCTTATTATTCTTTGCTTCTTTATGATGAAAAATGAAAGGAGACTTTTGAATTTGAATTTACATGAATGCTAAAAACTTTTATACCACCCTTTGAGACTTTGGAAAAAAAAATAAGTTAACTGATGTCTCCATACAGAGCCTCAGAGTTAAAGCATTCTATAATAAACATATCGTATTTGACAATGTGAATGTTACTTTCTTTTCATTATTATTATTAATATTGCTTAATATTTCAATGCAGCAATTGTCAGATTTCTTTTCTGAATGTATTTATCTTTGCTCATTTTTTCGAGGTTTTTGTTTCTAGTCCTTATCATAAACACTGTTATTGTTATTAAATTTTAAGCCTTTTTAATTCTGTGAAGGCAAAAAGTGGAAACCTAATAAACACCTGTATATGTAAAAATAAAAAAATTAAAATAAAACTTTTATACTACCCCTCAAGAAAATACATTCACAGTTTTAAAAGAGGACATTGGAAATTAGAAGAAATATCAAGTTCAGGGCAGCACCTGTGGCTCAAAGCATTAGGGCGCCAGCCCCATATGCCGGAGGTGATGGGTTCAAACCCAGCCCCGGCCAAAAACTGCAAAAAAAAGAAAAATCAAGTTCAGTCTAGCTTAATCCAAGAAAGAATTAGATAACTTTTCCTTCCCAAGCCATACAGTTTCTGAAGGATGAGATGACTAATTATTACGGATGTCAATGGGTCATATGTTTAGTGAAAATCCTGTAACATTAAGAAATTTCCTCCATTCATACACTATACAATGAACCATAAATGTGGAATTATTTTAGAATTTTTAAAACATAAAAAAATCTGAAATCAAGTTTTTTGTATTTTTTATTGGCAAACTGGTACACAGCTTGAAATATCAATGTATGCCGTATGTTAACAGGGATTTAAATCTATAAGCATTCTTAATTTTCTCATAATTTCTCTTATAAATATAGTGTATTCTAAATTCTTGTTTTTCTTCTTTCAAGGTGAATTTTGATTCTTTCTCTTGGTATCTATTACCTTTTTCTTTTCAAAGTAATAGACTCAAAACATTTGCAAGGCATCTTTTCATGAGCTATGGTTATAAAAAGATAAATAATGCAAATCGGATGCATCTTGTTTTCTTTACCTTTTTAAAAATTTTCTTTTGCCTCTGCAGATTTACTTTTTATATTTTATCTAAAAATATTTTCCGTTTGAGAAGGGAAAAAAATGCCTAGTGCCAATTTGCATAATATGTTAATGTGCCTCTGCATCTAGACATCTGGGTGGCATTTTAATATCTCATTCTCATTCAAGGAACTAGACCTCACACAGATGGTAGAGACAATTTTAAGAGCATTGTTGTAAACAAATAAGGCAGCCAGGAAACCAAACACACTCCAAGATAGGCTTTGCCGCCAAAAAAGCAAAAAGTGAGATGTTTTGACTACAAGACTGTACAGCCCTTATCAGTCTCTGACAAAAGGAGAGGTACCAGCAGGCCGTTTTCCTATGCAAAAGAAAAGAACAAAAAACACCATCAGCCATGAATTTTCAGTTTTGAACATTTTAAAGATTAAATGTATTTTTACCCATTGATGCACAATATATGAGTGTGTATGTATACACACATCCATTCCATATATAACATATATGTGTATACGTGTACACACACACTCACGCCTACATGTATTTTTAGTAAAGTAGGCTTGTACAATTTAACAAAAACTTGATGCCTTGCTTCCTTCTCTCCCTAGAGATTCCTGCAGTCAGATCTTTGCTTGTTAAAAGCACAGGACTCTGGAATCATTTTGCCTGGGTTTAAACCCTGTTTCGTCATTAACTAGCTTTGTTATTTTGGGCAGGTGACTTATTCTCTTGTTGCATCTGTTGTGTCATCTGGCATAGTAATGATCCCTGTCTCCCAGGGTTTATAAAAAGATTAAATGCATCAAATACATATCAAATGCTTAGCACATGCCTATGCATAGAAAGTACTCAAAAAATGTTAGCAGTTATTAACATTATGTTATTTTTATTTCTTTTTACTTTGCCATACCTTTGAATCTGGCCGTCTCTAACACAAAAACATTTAATTTGTTCTCTTGTACAGTAAGAACAGATTTCTAGGTCTCCTGAAGACATGGCAAGGATCCAGGCTCTGGAATCAGATGGACTGCAGCTCATATCTGAGTCTTTCTCTTACCAATTGGACTGTCGGAGAAGTTATATCTGAGCCAACATGTTACTGTAGGGGGGGAGGGCATTTCTTGCTTCACTGGATTGTTCTGCCCCTGTGACAATGCTCATGAAATAAAAGCTTCGGTGGTATCTATTTTAGGGTCACATGTCTTCTTGCTGAGATTTGTATGTCTACTTTTACCCTCCCTAAACTGGACACCTAGCAATCATATTTCTCCTTATTCTGTTTCTCTGGAAATCACTGATTGATTTTGATCAATTTGGGCCCATTTCGATTTGGAATTGAGAGCTACTTGTGAGTTTAGCTTGAGCCTTTAAAATAGGCTCAATTTGAGGAACAAATTTCAAATTGTTTCATTTGAGGAACAATGGATTTGTCTGTTAATCCCAAAGAAGTTAGAGTTTCTCAAGAGACAGAGCCAGAAAGAAAGATGAAACTCCACCAACAAGAAAGACAAGACACTCAGAGTGAAGTAGAGAAAAGATGAAGTACAGTCCCTTTTCCTGGGTTCTAGATAATTTCCTCTTCTTGGATTCCATAGCACGTCTTTGAATTCTTCACACTGGTATTTTTATCCACCTTATTTGTGATAGGTTTCTTTTACCAGAGACAGAAACACCCCAGATTAAGATGGTTAAGTATTGAGGTCATCTATCAGATACGTGGTCATCTAGACTATTTTGTCTACAGAACGCCAGTGAGCATTCACCAATTCCACGTTTTACATCTATTATGGAGAGCGAATCTATTATATTTGGAAATGAACTGATAACAGCAGGGAAAGGAAAGAAGAGGAATGGAAAATTTTTGGAGTGCTCTCGACAGGCATCACTGGTCAATCGCAGCCTCTCTCCCCTGAACACAGACGCAGCCTCAGAATGCTTTTCACATCATGCAAAATGACCCTTGATTTGATTATGAGTAGAGTGGGATGTGATTATGAAAAATATGTCACGGTAAAGGGTCTAAGGCTAACTCAGGGAACAACCTTCTGTTTCTGTATATTCCACATGATACATGGGGCAAGTGTAGTGTCTTAAAGGAAATGGAGAAGGATGGACATAAAGGATGAAAAAGTAATTTACATTATTAATGTCTTTAAGAGATATAATGAGTTCTGAATACAAACGCAATTACATAAAAGGAAAGTGGAACAAGATCCAGCTTATTTTGTTAAGGACCACATGAATGAAGCAAATAATTACAACTGGAGAGCAGACTCAGGAGACTGGCCAGGGCTGATAGATCTGGGGGTGAGGAATGGGAGGTGGTTAGAAAGGTGCACATGAGCATGAACTAGCATGCCACGTTGTCTGGAGCACACATTTATGCCAGGAAAAATGAGAAAAAGAATTGACAGACCGAGCAGGAAACAGGCTGTGGAAAGCCTTCAGTACCATGCTACGAAATAAGAACTTCATTTGTAGGCAAGAGAGAACGTTTGAAGAGTACCCGTGTATAATTATAGATACCAGAACAGGGAAGATCCTAAGAGATCAAGCGGCCAAGCCTTCTGCCTTAATGCAGGTGGGTTTGCATGCTTTTAAGTGATAGTGATAGCTAAATATTTATACCCCAAAGTATACATACAGTGCTCCCATAGCTGATTACATGTTTCCAGGTTTACATATATACTCAGGTAATTTCCCATGATGCTAAAGGGAGTTAACAAGACACAGGCCATGCTCTCCAAGGCACTGATTAAAGTTCATATGCTCATCTTAGTATTCCTTTATTTGCATGCATAACATATTCACCTAAAGCAGGGTTTCTCAACCTCAGCACTTTTGATGTTTGGGGCCAGATAATTCTTTTCTGGGTGGGAAGATTCTGGTTTACAGGATATTTAGCAGCTTCTCTGGCCTCTGTCACTAGGTGCCAATAGTATCTGCACCCTAGTGTGAAAACCATAAATGCCTCCAGACATTGCTAACTTCCCCTTTGGGTTAAAACTGTCCCCTTAAGACAACGCTAAAGGTTTGCCAGTTCTTGAGCACCACTGACTTGCAACATAGATTTTTGTTTATAAAGTAAAATAGGAAAAACACTTGCTTAAAGTTTGAAACAGAATATTAACATGATCAGGTAGTGGTTTGTAGGAAAAATCCAATTGAAACAGGCAATGAGGATATGCAGGAATGATTGCATCAGTTTAGATGTGGCAGATGAGGTTATGCACTGGAAGCCTGTGCTTGGAAACAGGTAGGAAACAGAGGCACTGAGTGTAATTGTGGGAGTACAGGCGCTGTTATGGCAGTAAAACGAGCACTTACTGAGAATGTGAATCACTTCTCATCAGAACACTAGGAAATGACTGTTACTATGATCATCCCCATTCTCCAGATGAGGAAACCGAGGGTTAGTGGTCACTCCTGGCAAAGTGGGAATTCCGAATCTTATCTCTTTTTCTTCAAACACTCTGTATCTATTGCCTCATTCCTGAAACAGTAAGGTTTTGCATTGCAAATAGTTGACAGGAAAAGGCCACCTGGACAGTCACACTCTCTGTTGTTTGTTAAATTATGCCATCCTCTTCCAAATTTTACTTTTTACTGAAAGTGATTTGAACAAAAACTGTTCTCCTTAAGAATGGCATGGACTGGTGCAGACGCAGAGCCCCATCTGCTCTGGTTTAGTTGGTGCTGCCACATTCCATTCATCAGTGACAAGGGAGCATTCCCAAGCATAATGTGCCCAGTTTCCAAAGGCATAATTTACACGATTCTGTCCTTCCCTTAAAAATTCATTATAAAGATAAGAGTGCGATTATCATAAAACAAATATAGCCAAATTAGGGTGTAAGGAGACTTTAAGACAAACAGATGAAAGTAGTTACAAAATTTTAAATATTATAAAATTTATCTGCTACTAATAATATGATAAATGTTTTTCACCACTATCTTAAAGAGTTTTGATAGACATTATTCTATGCCCATACCTAGATTTAGCAATTCCAACATGCCTCTGAAGACAGCAGACTTCCAGTTAGCTTGGCAAACAATTAACATTTTTGGTGGAATCTCCAAACTGGTCATTTCTGTTCTTTTATTTTGAGGTTAACACCTTTTGTTTACTTTTCTGAGACAAAGAAACACCTACAAGTCTAAGTTGGAGAATTACATCTTTGAGTAAGATAAATAAAAAGAGAAATATTCCAAAAACCACTCTTTGGAACGGTTGGAAAGACTACTCAGATGAATTTTATCTTAACCTTAGGAAAATGGCGAAGCCTCTTGGAATCAGCAAATAAGTAAATTATGCATATGTCAAAATTCTAAATTCCTCACTTTAGAATTATTATATATGTCAGTTGAAATACGAGCCCAAGCTTAGGAGACAAAAAATGGGTTCAGATATGGACCCAGTTTACTTAACTTCTCTGACCTTTAGTTTCTCAATATGTGGGATGGAAATAAAATAAGACCCGCATAGATTGTTAAACGAGTCAATGAAATAATGTACATAGCATGCTTTTACAATGTATAGCACAAAGCACAATAAATATGGTCACTCTTCTATGGTAGCAGCTACTTACTGGTCTCTGCAGATGCCTTTATGGAATTATAACAGAACTGAACACAAAAGGCTGAGGTCATTTCATCCCAGGGTTCACCATTTAGGGTAAAATATTTTTCCAGCTTTTCAGTGCATGGCATATTTTTCTCCCCTAAACACCTGTGCAAGTTGTCTTTATTTAACCATTTAAAGAGTCTATAACCTCCTTCTTATTCCAAGATTCCATCTACACCATCAGTAAGAAAAACAATAGCAACAAGAAAACAAAAATCACCATGCATTGTATGAACAATAGAAATAAAAGCAGATGACTCAGAGAACACTATGCATATTATCTATAACAGTAGAACTAAAATGTTATGAGTAAAGTTGACACTCATTTTAAAAAGTTTTTGACTCTAGGAGAGTTAAAATACAGTCACAACTGTTACTGTGGGAAGAGATTATATTTGCTTTAGTATTTGTGATGTGTTTATTTCTGGTTGAAAGGAACACACACTTAAAACAAACGACATTTATCTTTATCTATCTGTGCAGATGAGAATTCTATACCTCCTTTCCACTTTTCTGTTTTGAAAATGCCAATGAACGCTTTGGAGAAATGTATGCTATATTAGGAATGTATTAGATTTCATCAAATGGCAGGTGTTTATGAATTTTCTTTCCAAAAAGGAGACCTGAGGGATATTCCATATTAAAGGCTTTGCTCCCTTTCGGTGAAAAAATGCAAATCATTTATTTTTGCTAAAAACATCTATGAAACATTTCTTCTTTTATTATTTCCCTCAAGAATGGCAGTTTCCTACTATTCATAATTGTAAATGCAATTGTCATTTTGAAGTTTGTGTTCGTGGAACTAAGATGTTTGGGGGATATTTTAGGGCTGTCAAGCCCAGGAAAATCTAGCTTTTCTTTGTAATACATATGTATGTACCATATGTTAAATGGACTAACATGGGTGGCCATTTCAAATTTGGTTCTCTTACTGGTCTTTTTTGAGGAGCAAAGAAGGTTAGTAAGTGAATTTAACCAGAAGAGCAATTAACTCTCCATTGAAATTATGATATACTTGGAGAATAAAGACATGTAGGCATAAAGAAACATTTTGTGAACTAAAACATGATTAAATATAATCTCTTGCCGTCGTGAAGGAGAAGATGCTTGGAACAAAGAAGAGTTTGTACTTTCAGCTAAAATGATCATGAAACAACACCAAGAAAGCAAGACCCTGCCCCATGGCAGATTGCTGCTGTTCTGATCATTTACCTGTTATTTAATCAGTGAGTGTTCATATTGGTCTATTATGCCTTAAATACTTGAAGAGCACCTTTGAAACCATTCCATTCTGCTATGTAATTCTAGAACTAGGACATCTGTTCTCCATAGTAAAACTCCATAAACTTCACTGGGGAGAAAACAAACCCTGTACGTGTGAAGTAGAGATGTGAGTCAGACAAGTGTTAAAATACATGATTCATCCAACTGCCTGGAATAGCTGGTTAACTTCAGCCACCTGCGCTCCTAAGCATGTAGGTGTTTGGTGCCACCGCACCTTCCCCAGCAGTGACTGCCAGAGTTGCCAAGTGAGTGACTGCCCGGTGCTGAAGTGCTGCTGCCTAGAAGGTGCCAAGGGAAAGAGCAAAAACACACGAGGAGCAGGAACCTAAAGAAGTAAAGACTGCATGTGAGCTCTGCGTAAGAATCCGTTCTGAGAAGGGGTTGGCATGTTAAAGGTGGGCTTTCACTACCCCCTGTACTTACCTCCTAACCTCCCTTTCCCCCAGCCTCCAACATACACCCCAGGCAAACAGACACACAGCTGTATGTACTTGGCAGATAACTCCCCATTTCATTGTTCAGTGCTTCTGGAAGGGTACCCAGTGCAACTCTAGCCTGGGAACATTTGGAAAAATAGTCCTGCTCATGCTCTCTTTGTTTCTTCCTGAGTGACAGTTGAAGGTGACTTTCCCTTGTACAATCCCGCCTGCCGTTAGCAATTTTCCAAAATTAAATACCATATTTTGTGTTTGATCGGCACAGCTGTGTCTGTTACCAAGGACAAACCCACCTGCATGACACTCTGAGTTCATTTATATACTGAGAACTTTATTTAGAAACTAGTTTTTTTAAAAAAAAATCATCAAATAGGGAGAAACAATGATGAAGGGAACGAATTGTTGAATTCTGCCTTGAGTTATGGAAAAGACAAATGTGTTTACATCCCATAGAAGTAATATAGGCCTAGTCAAACTCTTAGCAGTGCAGAGAACAGAGGATACCATCTACCTATACAGACTGTATGTGTGTTCATTTCTGGAACTGGTTTTAAAACTCTGTAGTGGTCTAAACCTCTAAAAAACTAGAGGGAATTGGCAAGACCAAGTCGAGAGATTGGTGTGAGGAACTAACTCTGCTTTTGGTCAGACCATTTCATATGCCATTGCCATTGTTATTTTATTTGCCAGTTGAACCCATGAGAGCAGTTGAATGCACAATCATTTGGAGCTCTAAAAGTTCTACAGTGTGGGGGCTAGAGAAATGGGGTACAGGAATTCTGTCAATTAAGAAAGCATTTTTAGGGGGCAAAACTAATTTAATACTTGAGGTGACAATAGTTGACCCTGGATATTTAGGAGGGACCAATGTTTTCTTAAGTGTGTCATGTGGCTAAATGTTCCGCAAGTCGATCTATGAGAATAGGAAGTTGTGTGGACGAGAACAGGAAGTTGTGTGGTTAAATACATTTGACGTGCCTGGCACATTTTCTTCCCCCTCCTACAGAGTCATCAATGGCTTTCACATTTCAAGGATCTGAGAAATCCTGCAGCAGGGAGAATTATTTAGCTTTGTTAAATCCAGTGTTTCCCTAACTTAGTGGACTGAAAGCCTTTCCTTTGCAATCCGCTCCCTCCCCCCAAAATAATTACTCCTCAGCCTTCTGGTTGTTTGGCTAGGAAGAGAACTTTTTGTAGGAAAGAGGGAGAAAAAAGGTATCTGAGGGAAGAGAAAAGTCAAGGTCACCCTCCTGCTAGGCGCCTCTTCACATAGTGGTCTCTCCACGATCCCATAAACTCCTTCCCCTTCATCCCTGTAGGCAGAGCTTATAGGTTAGTGGTGCTCATTTTTTATTTTCCTATAACTTGTTCATATCTGTTTAAATCATCTCAGTTTAAACACTCCTCATGTTATTAATTTTGAGTATGTCATCTCTTTTCTGGAAAAATCCTGAGCTATACACAAGTATTTTTTTAACTTTACTGCTGCATGGCATATTTATGGAAAAAATAAAATACTATATGTAAAGTGAGGAAAATTCTTGAGGTATCTACATATATGGAATATAATTATTGTTTGACCTGATCTATGTAGCTGACTAAATACATAGCTAACTAAAATTGTCTTACCATCTCTGCATGTACAGACAAATGCTAAGGCCTCATCAGCAAAAACAGGCATTCTAATTGCTGTCTGAGTTTATTTTACCATTATCCGCTTTCTTTTTTTTGAGACAGAGTCTCATTATGTCACCCTCAGTAGAGTGCTGTGGCAGTGTCACAGCTCACAGCTTGGGCTCAAACAATTCTCTTGCCTCAGCCTCCCGAGTATCTGGGACAACAGATGCCTGCCACAATGCCCAGCTATTTTTTGGTTGCAGTTGTCGTTGTTGTTTAACTGGCCTGGGCCAGACTCAAACCCTCCAGCCTCAGTGTACGTGGCCAGTGCCCTAACCACTGAAGTACAGGTGCCAAGTATCAGCTTTCTTTTTGCTCATAATGTGTCCAGTGGTAATAATAGACAGTTAGACATTACTAAACCATGCGATTTATCTGTTTAGTCAATAAAAATTCATAGTGTGTGTGTGTTTGCATTTAGCATTGTACTAAGAGCTGAGAATAAAAAAAAAGTTAACAAGATCTCAGAGTATTCCAAGCATTCTGTATTCCTACCACTACAGCAATAATAAAATACAATGTCAATAATAAATGTAATAATAGCTAACACTTATACAGTTCCAAGTACAAAAGGTACCTCTGAAGTCTGAGTCCTTCATCTGTATTAACTCATTTAACCTTCCTAGCAATGCTATGAAAAGGTACCATTACTAGCCCTGTTGGACAAATAAGCACATTAGACAAAGTTGAGCTAAATGAAGCCATTTAAGGTCCCATCACAAGTAAGTGATGGAGCTGAATTTTGAAGGCATGCAATCTGGCCAGAAGAAAGGGTAATAAACCAATGATAAGGACATGTGTAGTGGAAGGGTTTGAATCAGTTGAGATCTAAAGAACAAAACAGTGAAGAGCGTAGTCCAGAAGGGAAAACTGTGCCCAGGTAGTCTTACATTGTCATCACACAGTATCGCCCAGAACAGAATGGACAGAAAAAGCCCATCCAAATAGACTCATTAAGTAGCAGTCTAGAAAAAAATATCAGTCATGGACCTTACTGACCTGAAAGGGGGAAAGGCAATTTCATGTGACAGGACACATCTATGGACCTTCAGTTTAAAACTTTGTTGATCGACCTCTTGTGTTTGCAACATTATTTTAAAAACTGGATTATTCCATAGTACTCTTGATGGAATTAAATTTTAAAAATGGTATGGGGAATATTGAAAAATATTTTTAAACCATCATATCAATTGTTTGTTATTTGGAAAGAACTTAAACTCCCTTTACTATCCTGACCATATTTTCTTACACCATCATAATGCAAATGTCTTACAATTTCTGGCACATCGGGCATCTTTCTTTAACACTAGTATCCCTTTACAGGAAGCCTTATCACTTCCTGGCAGTAACTGAATGCACAATGTTCTACCAGGGGAGAGTGTGCTCCCTCAGATGTAGTAAAAATTGGTTTTCGTATGGCATCAGTTATAAAGTGCTTCTGAGGGTTGTTTCTTCCTTCCTTGACAATGCAGATAAGCAGAATAAACCAAGAACCTCACATTTCTAGGTTCATAAAAGTCTCCATTGGAATGCTAGTCAACTACTGCAGGGCCTGCTAGAAAAGAATCACTTCAGAAAATCCCAACCCCAGACCATATCTTGAAGACAGAAGGGAAGACAGAGAACTCCTGAAGCTAGAGTTATCCAAAAGCTCACTCCTTCCCGTGTCAAAGGCAGGGGAAGGCATTGAACTACCCTCCCCCCTCTGCCTTTTACAAATGGTCCTCGAGTATGGAGAAAGGGAAGAAGGATGTGGGCTAAGGTGCCAGAGGGACTTCCCAAAGCACCTGCATTCTCTTGGGTTGCATGGTGAGGGCAAGCAAACTTCTTCTAAGTCCAAGATGTGCTACAAAACCTACCTCAGCCCTACACAGTCTTATCAGTGCTCCAAGGACCATACCCGCAGACAAAGGGGACATGAGCAACAAGATGGTAAAGGGTAGATTGCTTTGGGGACCAGCGTGATGTTAGGGATTTTGCGACAAGACTGAGAAATTTTAATAAATGTTTAATAAATGTATTGCATTACAGAAATAATCACATTGGACTGCATTTTTCCCATTAAAAATGAATGGAACAAATTATATCTGCTCTAGGTAGTTGGAGGGCTGTGCTAGACCTGGAATATTCTTTTTGGATTTGTAACATAGAAGTTTTGTGTTCATACATGCCTGCATTGAAATACTTGGTTCAAATTGACTTCCTGGCTCGGCACCCCTGCTCAGTGCTTAGGGCACTGGCCACATGCACTGAAGCTGGCAGGCAAGAATCCGGCCCAGGCCTACTAAACAACGATGACAATGGCAACAAAAAAATAGCCCTGTGTGGTTGGCACCTGTAGTCCTAGCTACTTGGGAGGCTGAGGCAAGAGAATTGCTTAAGCCCAAGAGTTTGAAGTGGCTGTGAGCTGTGATTCCACAGCACTCTACCAAGAGCGACATAGTGAAACTCTGTCTCAAAAAAAAAAAAGAAAGAAAGAAAGAAAGAAAGAAAGAAAGAAAGAAAGAAAGAAAGAAAGAAAGAAAGAAAGAAAGAAAGAAAGAAAAGAAATTGACCTCCTTACAAAAGTCAGAATTTAAGAGCACATTCATAAACAAGTTGGTTGTGCTGTGGATGATCAATGGAGAGTTACCAGTCTATGGTCTTATAAAGACAAAAATATCACTTACTGTGTGCAACTCTATGTAAGAAAATACACTTAGATATCAGTGGTAGGAAAAACTACTATCCTTCCTCAAGAAACAGACATGTTTGCTTTTACTTCTCATAAAATTCTTTGTTTAGGCTATAAGGTGATTTTGACTCAGGCTTGTTTAATGCTTTCTCACAGCTACCGTTATCTTGAACAATTTGCCTTCCTTTTATCGCAACATCTTTTTCATACTTTGTGTTATTCTTTGTACCTATCTATTAATTTTATTAGACCCCCAAATCTTGCAAGGATTGGCATCCAAGTAAATTTAATAATGTTTGTTAGACACTTCTCATTTGTTCATCTATTATCAATACAATTTAGAAATAGAAATTGGTCAATAATAGTTGCCGATTTATAGGTAGGCAATGCCATTATGAAAATGTGTATATATATGAAATTTTAATCATATAAACATATAACTATACATATGGAAATTTCAGTAAATTGCTTTTGACTTTTTATTTGTAAATGTGAACACAAATTGCTGGTGGTGTTTGTGTCTGAATCTCTTGTCCCAATTATAATCTCACAACTCTCAGCTCCCAACACATTTGGAAACATCGTTTTATCGACAGAATTCTTCTGTTGGTGTTTCTTATTTTCCCAGGGAAGCAGACACAATAAAGAGTTCACTGCTTTTAATGTTTTTGCTTTTCATATTGGTCACAGTGTTCTGCTTTTAGCAAACACCCCAGTACACTAAAGGTTTGCTTTGTATATAAAGTCAAGAATTTTTTTGATACGCTTGTCCTAAAATTTACCCCAGGATTGTATAAATGTCATTAAAACATCTGTTTGTACTTTTCTTTCTTTCTTTCTTTCTTTCTTTCTTTCTTTCTTTCTTTCTTTCTTTCTTTCTTTCTTTCTTTCTTTCTTTCTTTCTTCCTTCCTTCCTTCCTTCCTTCCTTCCTTCCTTCCTTCCTTCCTTCCTTCCTTCCTTCC
>CAUYON010063038.1:0-14336 GCA_963573935.1 Arctocebus calabarensis | reverse complement strand
AAGCCAGGCATTGTGGTGGTGCCTGTACTCCCACCTACTTGGGAGGCTGAAACAAGAAAATGGCTTGAGCCCAAGAGTTTGAGGTTGCTGTGAGCTGTGACACTATTGCACTCTACAGAGGTCGTCATAGTGAGACTGTCTAAAAAAAAAAAAATTACATAGTCTTTTTTTTTTTTTTTTTGCAGTTTTTGGCCGAGGCTGGGTTTGAACCCACCACCTCCGGTATATGGGGCTGGTGCCCTACTCACTGAGCCACAGGCACCGCCCCTTTGTTTGTTTTTTATTCCAGATTGACATGGGGGTACAAATGTTTAGGTTACATTGTTTTCATTTCTAAGTTCAAGTTGTAGTTGAGCTCTTCCCGGTGGATGAGCTGAGCACCCTCACATTTTCATCCATCTTCTTGTTGTGTCACCCAGGCTGGAGCACACAGACATATCATAGCTCACTGTAGCCTTGAATTTCTGGGCTCAAGCAATTCTTCTGCCTCATCCTCTGGGATAGTTGAGACTACAGGCTCATATCACTATGCCTGGCTAATTATTTTTATTTTCTGTAGAGACAGGGTCTCCCTGTATTACATAGGCTGGTCTTGAACTTCTAGCCTCACGTCATCCTCCCACCTTGGCTTCTCAAAGTGCTGAGATTACAAGTGTGATCCTTCATACCTGGCCTGTTGTGAAATTCCTGAACACCAAGGATAGAAAGAAAATCTTAAAGGCCTCCAGAGAGGGTTAGGGATTAATAAATAAACAAGGAACAATTAAGAGGGTCACATTGACATTAGTTTTCTCATTCGGAGACCCTGGATATAAAAGACGAAGGAGCAGTATTTTTGAAATTCTGGGGGAAACCACCACTTTAAACTTTTAGTTTTTATTATTATTATTATTATTTTTTACATATACATGTGTTTATTAGGTTTCCACTCTTTGCCTTCACAGAATTAAAAAGGCTTAAAATTTAATAACAAGAACAATGTTTAAGATAAGGACTAGAAACAAAAACCTTGTAAAGAATGAACGGAGATAAATACATTCAGCGCTTTAAACTTTTAGTTCTGTACTCAGCCAATCTATTTGTCAAGCATAAGGGCAATGTAAAGATTTTGAGGCAGGACGTTACTGTTTATAGCTAACATTATTACCTCCAAATTTTATTTGAAAGAATTACCATTTGCTTTAGCAAAATGAAATATAAATCCAAGGAAAAGCTATGACATCCAAGAAGTAGTATAAAATAATGTATCAGTAAAACTTCATATTTTGAATAATTATTGATTTTAGCCATATGTTAGTCATTTTATGTATAGTTATATATAAATTGGAACTAAGATTTTAGGTAACTTTAGCAACGGGAAAAGAGAATGACTAAAAGAAAAACATGTTAAAAATGGAAATAATAATAAACTCTCCTTTTCCAGCAAGAAAAATGTGAAATCAGAAATACAAGTCTCTTTTTAAGAGGAGAAATCAAATTTAATTAAAGAGAAACTCTGAAGCAAATCACTTGACCTAACAATGTTTTATTTACTCAGGTAATATAAGGCTCCTTCTCTATGAAAATAGGCAGGATGCAATATTTTTATGACCCAGGGAATTCAAACATAAACTCAATTTGCTAACAAGTGAGATTGATGTGAAGGTCTCAAGTAAAATGAAATTTTATTCTGTCCTATTCTTATTGTACGTAGTAGATTCTCTCTGCTGTGTTTTCTGACATCTTATCATAAGTTATGGATTCTCTCTGCTGTGTTTTCCGACATTCAATGTAGAGATGTAAGAACCTTTTTTGTTATTTAGCTGTTTTTCCATAGAGCATGTGTTTACTCATTAAGAAGGTAACTTATTAACTTTAAGTGTATAGGGACAGCAAGATTTTGAGACACGTGTTAGTCATTTTCATAAAACGTACTAGCAAATGAGATGGTATTTAAAATGTACCTGTCATTAATTCCTCTGTTAATTGGTTTACTTCCTTTCCTTTTTTCTTATTAAGAAATTAGTTTTTGTTTGTTTATAACTTTTTAGTTTCTCATGGTATTACTACTGGGAGTTGAGACAGTTGTTTATTCTGTGAGTTTTTCCCGCTATATCTATTTAATACAAACTTAAAAACAACCGCTAAATTAAAAAAAAATAGTGACAATATCAAAGGCTGGCAAGGATTGTTATTTTAAATATAAGTGGCTATTATAGTTTCATTTGGATCTGGGAATTTGCTCATGTGAGATATATAGAGAGATAAGAAATATATGTGCTATATATGATATATATATCTCATGAGAATATTGCAATATTAATCACACGCAGTATTCTTCTTTGTATGTTTGTGTGTTCTTTTAGAACTCTGGATAGTCCAGGTCTGGAAGTGAAGGGGAACTGTATCTGTTCTGGAGTGCAAATCTGCCCTAGAGAAAGTTTCGAGCTTATTTTTTCCATGAGAAAATGTGGGGTTTCTTTTTTGGGAGGATTTAAATATATCAGCAGAGAAAACTGAGTCGGACTTCATAATGGAGGATGAAAATTTTTCATGGTTAAAGTTTATGGGATGGAAGAGAATACGGGTTCCTTTGGTAGGTCTAGAATTGTATTATTGCTTGTGATAGATTAGATTATTGTTCAAACATATTTTACTCTCCTACCACCTCACCTACTTGCAAGAGGATAGTTTCAGGGTCTGTTAATGTTGGGTGTGACTCTATGACTTGCTTTGGCCTCAGGGTGGGTTAGGAACTGTCCCTATCTCTTGACTTTGTGTTCAGCCATGCAACTAGCTTTGGTCAATAGATGCTAGCAGATGTAGGGCTGTGGCTCAGGTAAGACCTTGCAGAGCTGGACTTGTTCTCTTGTACTTTCGCTACCTCCCGGAGCAAAGCTTCTTTGGAACTCTCTCTTCACAGAGGGAGGAGCCTAAACCTCAGGGAGGGGGCAAGTCCAGTGGGACTCAAGGCTTGAAGCAGAGCTGCCCCATTGAGCCCAGCTGAGGTCAGCTAACCCCCAGCTGACCTGTAGCCAGGTTTACATGCCATTGAGATTTTTGTGGTTCTGTGTTACTCGACAATTGCTGATCGATACATCATTGTTTTGGGCAAATTTGGTAGGACAGCACAGCTAAGCACAATCTGAGCCTGGGAATAAAATGCAGTGAATGCTTTGTGCAAGGCATATGGTAACTTGGTGCGTATTTTACTTCCCGTGCCATCCATCCTTTGTAACATATCTTGGGGAGCTAACCTCTATTCATTGTGTAGGACATATGTTGAGTAACCCTAGACTGTTGGAATCTCAATCAGGGGCAAGGATTGAGAATGTTGATACCAAGAGGGCAGGCAGGGCTGCTTTGCTATTTCCCCTCTGATGTCCTCCAGACGAATAGCTGAGGCCCTCTGGGCTGGTCAGTCCGCTGGTTAATAGAAGGCAGGATATATAGTCCTCTAGGGGAAGCGTGTGGCTTTGTCTTTGTCTTTCTCTTATCCTAAGTGGAAAGTGCTATTCTGGGCTGGTCAAATTCAATGTCATGGGTTGGACCGTGGGATGGAGGTCCGGTGGTAGACCGCAACTTCTCTGAAGTGGAGAACAAGGGACACATTAGCTAGGAGGGGGGCAGGGAGGAGGCAGCAGGGAAGTCCAGCTTTACCCTAGAGAGAGGCAGAGTTGGGGGCCAGGGCAGGGCCAGCTGTCTGGGGAGGGCAGCAGGGAATGTGTTGGCTGCCCAGCTGACATTTCGTATCTTTCTTTCCTGGGGCCAGACTAGGTTACTTTATAGCCCAGGGGCTTTATGGCCTCAGCAGAGAGTAAAGGTAAACAAAGAACAAACGATCCCTCAGGGGCTGAGGAACCACCTCCCACAGCAGGTGTGCCCTCTTCAGCAGGCTTGCTGGCCAGAATCTGTATTTAGAAGGCAGGGCCAGACTCTTACCTGCCCTCTGATTCTGAAGTCCTGGGGTCCCTTCCTTACATCTTCCTTCCGTGTAGCTTTGAAAAAGGCTTATTTTGATATTGGATGGATATCCCTTAATTCTTCAAACCTTCATCGATTTGTAATAAACTTAAGCCAATATTTGCTCCATTTTACAGATGGTGAAACTGAGGCTAGAATAGTCATTATCAAGCTATGGTAACAACTCTTTGTGCTGAAGAATGTAATTATATTTATTTTATTGATTCTTTCCTTTATAAAGTTTTTTTTTTTTTTTTTTTGTAGAGACAGAGTCTCTTTTTATCGCCCTCGGTAGAGTGCCGTGGCGTCACACAGCTCACAGCAACCTTCAAGTCCTGGCCTTAGGTGATTCTCTTGCCTCGGCCTCCCAAGTAGCTGGGACTACAGGTGCCCACCACAACGCCGGCTATTTTTCTGTTTTTGCAGTTCAGTGAGGCCGGGTTTGAACCCACCACCTTTGGTATATGGGGCCAGCACCCTACTCGATGAGCCACAGGCGCCTCCCTAAGTTGTTTTTTTTTTTTTTAATGGAAAGAAGAAACCAAAAAATGGCCTAAAATCTTATTGTTCAGATACGCCTGTTAACTTTCACCCCCTGCTCGACCCCACTTCTATTAATATTTCCAGAGGTTACTATTTTCAGTTTTCATTTGTTTTATTCCATAAAGATACAGATAATTTTTTGGTGCTTAAAAAATATAATTTAAATAATTTAAACTTAGAGAAAAGTTACAAGTGAAAATAAAGAACATTTTTTTCCCTGCATCATTTGAGAGTAAGGTGCCAATAAGATACTCATGTCTCCCCAAAATTAGTTTTATTGTTTATTTTTAGAGACAGAGTCTCCCTCTGTTCCCCAGGTTGGTGTGCAGTGGCCTGATCGTTGCTCACTGTACCTCAAACTCCTAGGCTCAAGTGATTGATCCTCCTGCCTCAGGCTCCTGAGTAGCTAGGACTATAGGTACATGAAACCACACCAGGTTAATTGTTTAAAAATTATTTTTGTAGACATGGAGTCTTGCTATGTTGCCCAGGCTGGTCTTGAGCTCCTTGCCTCAAGGTATTCTCTGACCTTGACCTCTGAAAGTGCTGGGATTATGAGCTGCTGCATCCAGCCTAGTTTTACCGTATATTTTTCTTACAGAAAAAGACATCCTACTTAACAAAAATGCATCTATCATGATTTAGGCAATTTGAATTAATTCATGAATACCCCCTCATCTTCAGGCTCCATTCAAGTTTCATCAGCTGTCCCAAGACACTCAGATTTAGTTATCATGCCTCTGGTCTCCTTCAGTCTGGAGCAGTTCTCCAGTCTTTCCATAGCTTTCATGGCCTTGGCCTGTTTCCAGATGATAGGTCAGTTATTTTACAGTATGTCTCTCACTTTGGGCTAGTCTGATGTTTCCTCAAGACTGGATTCACTTTCACGCACTGCTGGCAGGAATATCACAAAAACAATGCTGTGTTCTCCTTGTGTTCTATCACACAGTGGGTAATTTCAATTCATAGGAAGCCTTGTCCACTGTAAAATGACTTTGTTTCTCTTTGTAACGAGCAAATGTTTTATGGTGAGGCACACTGAAACCATGTAAACATCTCATCAAACTTTCTTTATCTGTTCATTTATTTATTTGGACACGGAATCAGATTTCTATTTTATTCCGTGGGCTACCATCCATCATCATCATCATTTATTTAGATGCCCATATTAAGGGCCATTGAGGGCCACTTCGAGCTGGATTCTGGGCCTTTCTGGTTTGCCCTCATCATTCTTAGAGCATTTCAGTATTTTTAGCCCCCATCCAAATCTTTCAGGCTCATCTTGGACTTTCCCTGCCCCAGCCCTAGAATCAGTCATTTTCCTGAGGAGCCTTGGATTCTTTTAGTGGAGAATGGTATTTAGAAGGCAAGGTGTGAGTGCAGGAGAGTTCTTTGCTTTGGGGGTATCACTGCTCTTAGGGTCTTTCAATGGGGAGAGCAAGGAGATAACCTGCACACAGAAACACCCAGGTACACACACATTATTGCATCAACATTTACACTTATTGCAAATCATGAGATTACACAAATACTTTCAATGCTAACCAAAGGCACAGGGCTCATTCTGGATTTCTCCTTTTCCACCTTGGTGATTGCCTTCTCATCAGTGAGAAGACTGGTTTCCATGAGCACTAGTATGTCAGTTGATCTTCTGCAGCAACTTCCTAGAGCTCCCAACTTCCTAGAGCAGAACCCAGCTCCTCCACACACTCTTCTTGGGCTCTGGCACCCCACACTAGTTGTCCCCTTTTGCCATGTGGATCCTCTTTTCACAGTCCTTGGGCTCTAATACCTTGTGCTGGGCCACCACACCCCGCCGCCACACATGGACTGTTTGTCCTGCTCTGGCTCTGACACCCCATGATAGGGTCCCCCCAACACACAGGGATGCCATCTGCAGTGTGCGCTGCTCAGACAGCACAGGCTGCAGTGGCTGATACTCCTCCAACCCCTCCTCTGCCAGGCTCTCACACCTGTCTGCCTCATCTGCTCCTTCTCCAGTCATCCTTTGACTCTACTTGGGTTCCAATTCCCTGCTCTTAGCTGCTGAGACTCCCTAAACCCTGCTCCAGCCAGAATAAGTGTCAAATCATAGTTCCCTCCATGAGGAAAGGCTACAATGTAATAAATTCACCAACTTGTGGTTGTAAGTCACTCCAGAGAACAATGCCACACAGGGGCTCAAAGATCATTGCCAGGATGGGCACTCAGCAACGCTGGTAACCAGGCCAGGCTTGGAGGGTGGGGGGCCATTCTGTTGAGCCCATGCATGATTTCCGTGACCCCTTTATACCTTATTCTGTTACACCATTGAGCAAGCATTCGGCGTCTCCAGAGGCTGATTGGCTCCTGTGGGATGGGTCACCTCGTTTGCCTAATCACTGAGTGCCCTCTTTGCTGTAGGTTAGAATTCCCACGTGAAACACATGTCTCCACTCTCGGTGCCCATTCTGAGAAGTACATCCAGGTGTCTCTGTTGCGATCTCCTTGTTATCAATTCTCCAGTCTTTCACTGAGGCACCTGTCATCTGGCTGAAGTTAACCACTGCCCATGCATTGGATTAGCATAGATCCTTGCCTGTGGCCATCTCTCCATCCTGGCAGAGTGGTCACCAGATGTGCAGATGGCGGTTTTGCCTTTGAAGAGATTTCCTTTCCCCGTTGACTTTCAGGGTGACCCTGGAGTGGGACTTCAAGCTGCAGCTCTTGCCTCTCATTGGTCCCAGCCCACTCAGCAGAGCTGTGTGTAATCAGGTCCATGTGTTCTATTCTGCAGTTGGGGCAGAGATGGGGCAGAGTGAGCAGCTGTGGGGGCAGGAGGCATCTGCTTCTGAACTTGCTGTGGCTGTAGAACCTGCTCAAGCCTTTGCACCATTTCCACTTGGTAGTGGAGTGTTGCTCATAGGCAACTACATCAGGGCAGTCAGATGTCCCTTTTTTTTTTTTTTTTTTTTTTTGCAGTTTTTGGCCAGGGCCAGGCTTGAACCCACCACGTCCAGTGTATGGTGCCGGCGCCCTACTCCTTGAGCTACAGGCACCGCCAGATGTCCCTTTTTTTCCTTATGGTAGGCAGCTAAACCACTGTATGTGTGGTCAGTTGGTGTCCCATGATTTGGTCAAGTAGCACAGTAGAAGCTGTTTCTCAAAAGGAGAATTGGTATTTGTAGAAAAGCGTATGCTTTGCTAGACTCTCTAAGTGGTCTGTGCTGTGATTCTCCCGTGAGGGTTCCCCAGAGGCTCCACACAGCATCTCCATCTGCCAAGGACACGGCAAGCATCCCACAGAGCCTTCTTTTGTTCTGAACCCCACTCACAGCTGGCTAATCCAGTGGGTTACACAGTGAGCTCAAGTACCACACCTCAGTGAGGAATCTATGGCTTCCCAAATTCAAACAGCTGAACAGTCATCATGCCCTTTTCTCAGTGGTGAGTAGTGCAATGTGTATTTCACACTAGTGGGAGTTTTCTGACATAGTCCATCTCCTCTGGCTTTCTGGAAACTGTCCTGGGGTGGCAGCCTCTGCTTGTTTGTGGAGTACACCTCTCACACTCTGGAATGCATGCATCTTATGAAGGCATCTGGTGACTTTTCCCCTGCTCACAGTCCTGTCACGGGGGATTATTATGACCTGCACAGCGCCCCAGCATATCTGTGGGATGTTCAGATGATCAAGGTCTCTGCCGACCTCACTGTGACAGAGAATAGACATAGCCTGAGGGGAGACACTGGCTTTGTACTGCTCTCTTTGCCTGGTGAAATCGAACTTCTGATTGCCTTTCCCAGTTGATATAGAGGGGAGAAAACATGAGGCCAATCAATATCCAAAGTACAGGGGAGGTTAAGTTCTACATCACAATTAAAAGAGCAGTTCAGTGGATGATAATTCAAGTCATTCTCCAAGATCTGGCAACTTTCTGCGCTGGTGAAAGAGGGGAGCCAAGTAAACAGGAAAGTCACAGGAATCCTCTTCCCTGTATCTTTCCAGTCTTCGACTGTGGTACCCATCTCTGAAATTCCCCCAGGGATATAATGATGCTGGCTTATTATTTGGGCAGGGAGAGACAATTCCAGGCATCTAGGTCAGCTCAACTATTTTTTTTTTTTTTGAGACAGAGTGTCACTGTGGCGCCCTTGGTAGAGTGCCGTGGCATCACACTCACAGCAACTTTGAACTCTTGGGCATAAGTGATTCTCTTGCCTCAGACTCCCAAGTAGCTGGGACTACAGGCACCCACCACAACACCTGGATATCTTTTTTTTGCATTTGTCATTGTTGTTTTGCAGGCCCAGGCTGGCTCCGAACCTGCCAGCCCTGGTGAATGTGGCCGGCGCTCTAACCAGTGAGCTACAGGTGCCAAGCCTCTATTTTTTTTGACCGCCCCCCACTTTGCTTGCTTTTAGTACCAGTCATGCTGGAATACTTTCTTAATTAACTTCCCCAGAAAGGGCTTGTGAAACTTAAACATGTAAGTTTGGTTTGGAAGTATCCTTATTTGACTCTTACATTTGCTATTATGGCTGAGATGAAAGTTTTTAGGTTCAAACTATTTGTCCAGGGACCCTGAAAATGTATTTCCATCATTTCATAGTCTTCCATCATTCAGTTTCACTGACAGGACTGGTAACGGTCCGTCCTCTCTATCTTTTCCTTGTAAGCAATCTTTCCTCCCACCTTGTAGGATATTTCAGCATCTTCTCTTTATCTTTGGTGTGCTGAAATGTTACAGTGACCTGTCTAGGTATGGAGCAGTACCCAGGGGGTCCTTTTAGTCTATATCTCTGGGATACTTTCTGTTACTGTTGATGATTTCATGTGTTGGCTACTTTGCTTGCACTCCACCCAGGTCCATTCTCCACTCCTGTTCTCTGCCCTTCTTTGTGTCCAGGCCGACAATTCTTTACTGGTGGGATTCCAGTTGAGTTTGGTCAATGGGAGGGACGCATGGGAGGCTGGAGGCGGAAGGAGAAGGAGGTGGGCAGAGTCCTTTTGTATTTGCCCTTGTTTCGATGCTAAGTCTGGTGACAGTGGCAGGCCTCCAGGCCTCTCCAGGCCCCAGCAGCTGTCACTGAGTGGCCCTTCCTCCAGTCTCTGGCTCTGTCCTCTGGTTTTCTCCTTCTGTTCCTTTACCTGTAGGCTGGTAACTACTTCCCACTCCTGCTGAGCTCTGGGTGCCTGATCATTTGATCGTTCGTTTGTTTTTCCCTTAACCCAGCCTGCATCTCTGTAAGTTGCTTTTCTACTAAAGTCCCTTTATTTGACTATCTGAGGGTGAATTATTTTTTCTGCTTACACCATGACAGCTATCTTTCATTGTCTTTGTTCTCCCTTCCTGGAAATTTTGTTAATCAGATGATGGGTCATTCGTGTAAATCATCTATGTCTCTTATTTTTACTCTCAGGTTTTCCATATTTTTGTGTTTTTGCTCTACATTGGGGAATGTTTCCATACCTTGTTCTTCCACCCTTTCTAATACAATGTTTTTAAATTTCGGCAATCTTATGTTTCATTTTCAAGATTTCTTACTTGCTTTTTTTTTAGCCTCTTTTACTTCATGTCAACATTTCCAGCATCTTCAGTAATCTAAGGATTAAAGGAAGTTTTTGATCTCTTAAAGCTCTTCTCTATTCCTGGAGTTATTTCAGTTTCTTTGGGGGTCGGTTATCCTGTTTATTCATCTTTTCTTTTAATGTTTTAAAGGGTCTCATTCTTGCCCAGGTGGTGTCTAACTCCTGAGCTCAGGCAATCCACCACCTCGGCCTCCCAGAGGGCTAGGATTATAGGCGTGAGCCACCATGCCCGGCCCTTATTTGTTCATTTTGACCTATCTCGTTTGTGCTGTTAATTTTCTCAATGTGCAGAGATCTTTGGTTCTCTGTTTATAAGAACCAGAAAATAAGCTGGATAGTTAATGTAGCTTTCATCTGCTATAGATGTTCCATGACAGATTCCCACAAGCTATATGTGCATGTGTCCCGCTTGGCAGCTTCTCTTTAGAAGGAGGGGATTGAGGGGTGTGTCACAGAGAACTGTTTATGTGGCCTGGGCCTCCCAGAAGGATGAGCTCGGTGAGACCCATGTGTCAAAGCAACACCTGCATAAGCCTGGATACGTGAAACTCAATGCTGCTTCCTAAAAATGAAGAGTTTAATTGGAGAATGAGTCTGAAGGAGGCAGCACAAGAGGGGCTGAAGGAGAAACAGAGGCAGACTGATTTTAGAAGCTCACGGTGGCTGAGCTTGTGGGGCCTCTCAGGACCATGTTGGACTAATCCAGGTGAGAGCAGTGGGTTTCAACATGGGGCTGGAGAGGTTTCCCACCAGAATGGATAGCGACTGCATGTTGGCTCTGGGGGTGGGGCCTCAGGGAGGTGGGCGGCATTGGGACACAGGACTCTCACCAGCAGAGGCAGCTCTGCCACGCGTTTTCTGCCCATGCCTGTGCTAAGAGCTGTTTGGATCCTACCTCATTTCTCCTCGCAACTCTTGAGGTGGATTTTATTATTAGCTTCACTTTACAGATAAGAACCCAAGGCCTTGCCAGATGGCCCCCATCTCCAGCTTGTGGACACTCATCACACTGGCTCTCAAAGTGGGCCTGATTCCAAGTCCCAGCAAGTTTCCAACAGGGCAGGTGATCGGGGTCCATCCCCACGCGGGCTGGCCTTCAACTTCCTCTTTGAATACTAGGCTTGCAGTGGACTGAGGGGGTCACAGAGAGGTCATCGTAAGGGCTGCACACATCTGAGGGAGTGGTGCTCACATTTGACTCCAAGGTGATTCAAGTGGCACACTCCTAATGGGGTAGTAAATGAGGCCTGTCACTAAGCTATTAAGGAGGGTCAATTTCCAGCCACTTTTATGGTGGAAGGAAACTCTACCAAGTGCCTTCCCCAGAGACCACGGAATGCAGCCTGGGTCAGCAGAACCTTGCAGACTGGTGCCCACGAGGTGGGGAGGACAGCTCCCAGAAACCTTGCTTGTGGACTCTGCTTTATGTGCTCTAGCTAAGCTCCACGTGGGGTTCTGCTACCACCAGGGGGCGCTGTTTCCTTCCCCAAGAGGCAAAGGGCCCAGCAGCCAGCTCCAGGCATGTAACTTTAACTAGGAATGTCTGCTATCTTAGCTGCCTGTCCCTCTCAGGGGCAAATAGTCCTGAAGAAGGAGCTCAGACTTTGGGTTCAATTCTCAGCCCTGTCATCTAGTTGGCTGACTGAGACAAGATATTCCATTTTTTTCAGGCTTAGTTTTCTCACCTGTGAAATGGGATGATCAGACCTCATTAGGTAGGTATGAGCATGAGATAAGAGAAGGGACTTCTGCCCAGCTTGGGAGCTCTTTGCTGCTTTTACTGACCTCTCAGCTCTTTGGCTGTTCTCTAACCACAGGGGCCAGGGTTCAGCTTGGGACCCCTGGGCAGTGGTTCTCAAATGTGCCCACATGGAAGCCCGCCTCCAAGCCTCACCAGCAGGACCCTGGAGGCTACAGGCGGCCCAGACCCCACACAGCTGCTCTGCAAGGAGGACGTGACAGTGTCAGAGTTCTTGCCTCCAAGGAGGACAAGTGTCCATAGAGCTCCCCATGGGAGTTCAGCAGTTTCTAGATAGGTAATATTCTCTGACTTTAAATTTCTGAATGCCACTATTATGATCACATCTCACTGAATTTCTCCTTCCTTCCTTCCTTCTTTCCTTCCCTTGTATTCCTTCCTTTTTCTATCAGTTGCTGCCTCCGTGTGTGGACGGGGGCATAGATAAGAACTGTGCTCTAGAAATGGGGGTGGGTGGGAGGCAGGGTGCTTGGGCAAACAGCCAGCCAAACTGCGCCCCCTGCATCTGTGGCAGAGCACAGGAGGTTTGTGGGATGCAGGAATTCATCCTGGCCTAGACATCAGAGCTGGGAAGTGAAGGAGCAGCAGTTTTCCAGGGAGGCACAGCCGGGAGAAGAGTGGTCCAAGAAGAAGAGACATCAGGTGCAAGTCTGCAGGGCCAGCCAGCGGAGGCCTAGGTGCTTGGCAGGCAGGGCTCACATCACATAACAGACAGGGTCATTTCTTACCTGAGTGACTTCAGTCAAGTCACTCAATCATTGAATCTCACTTTGTTTCATCAGTGAGAAAGGAATAGAAAGTAGAATCCACATGCATTAGAAATGGCAGCTGCCACTCTAAAAGGGCTGCTGAGTGCAACTCCATGGAGACTTTTTCAAAGGGAGCCATAAGAAGTTTTTATTATTATTATTATTATTTTTTATTGTTGTGGATTCATTGAGGGTACAAGAAACCAGGTTACACTGATTGCATTTGTTGGGTAAAGTCCCTCTTACAATCGTGTTTTGCCCCCAAAAGGTGTGACATACACCAAGACCCCACACCCCTTGCACCTTCCTTCTCTCTGCTCTTCCTTTCCCCACCCCTCCCTTTCAAAACATTTTAATGTGGGTCTACCACTTATGTTAGTTAAAAATTTACATATTTTTAATGATCTGGCTTCATTATCAAGTGTAATTTTGTTACTGAGGGGCCATACTTTTTAAACTTGAGTTATTCATTTCTCATTTTATAATGAAGACAAATTGGAACAAATATTGATTAAAAACTTCTTTAAAATTACAGTTAAATTTTCAGAAAGTCTCTGTCCTGTTGATTACTAGATGATTGAAAAGACAATAAAGTCTAGCGCGTTCTGGATTAGAGCAGATGGCTGTCATCGTAAACAAAGGTCTTCTGCCGTCTTTAAAACGGATGCTATACCCTCACTCTCTGTAACCAGGGGCCAGTTCTGCACAAGATTTGTTGTTTTTTCTTTCCAATGAAGGCTGACAAATTTTCACCATCCCTAGAAGAAATCTCAAAGAATATTCCTCATACGTCTATATTCACATATTAAAAAAAGAAAACAGACCTCTCACCCCAGATAATAAATGTTTTTCCTTTTATAGTCAATGATAAAAATTATGTGCAATATTGAACTCAAAAATAATATACTACAAAAGTCTACAGAATTGGATGGGACCCCTGGCTCATCAAGTAGGGCTCCATCCCCATATATCGAAGGTGGCGGGTTCAAACCCGGCCTCCGCCGAACTGCAAAACAGAAAAATACGTGGGCGTTGTGGTGGGCGCCTATAGTCCCAGACTCGGGAGGCTGAGGCAAGAGAATTACCTAAGCCCAGGAGTTGGAGGTTGCTGTGAGTTGTGTGACACCATGGCACTCTACCCAGGGTGATAAAGTGAGACTCAGTCTCTACAAAAAAAAAAAAAAAAGTCTACAGAATCTCCTAAAACGCAGACCTAGGACTAAACTTACCATGATCACACTCAAGTCTATCAGTCACTCGGAGAAGAGAGATGACCAGTAGCCATCTCCCCTCCCATCAAATGGAAGTTACCCAGGTTTTATCCCTCAGATCTACCCCAAGGAATCAGTTACCTATTTTTTAAAGGTAGGCACACTGGCCCCCTATATCTGCGATTAGGCACACTGGCTCCCTATATCTGCGATTAGGCACACTGGCCCCCATATCTGCGATTAGGCACACTGGCCCCCTATATCTGCAGTTAGGCACACTGGCCCCCTATATCTGCGATTAGGCACACTGGCCCCTATATCTGCGATTAGGCACACTGGCCCCCTAAATCTGCAGTTAGGCACACTGGCCCCCTATATCTCCGATTAGGCACACTGGCCCCCATCTCGGCGCGTAGGCACCCGGGCCCCGCTCGCTGCGATTCGGCACCGTGGCCCCCCTTCCCGGCGATTAGGCACTGGGGCCCACATATCTGCGATTAGGCACACTGGCCCCCATATCTGCGATTAGGCACACTGGCCCCCTATATCTGCAGTTAGGCAC
>CAUYON010063036.1:0-15809 GCA_963573935.1 Arctocebus calabarensis | reverse complement strand
CCTCCTTCTTTCTCTCTTTGTTCTCCCCTCCTCCCACTCTTACCATGTAATTAATTGTCATTAATTGTCCTTATATCAAAATTGAGTACATCGGATTCAAGCTTCTCCATTCTTGTGATGCTTTACTAAGAATAATGTGTTCCACTTCCATCGAGGTTAATACAAAGGCTGTAAAGTACCCATTTTCTTTAATGGCTGAATAGTATTCCATAGTGTACATATACCACAGCTTGTTAATCCATTCCTGGGTTGGTGGGCATTTAGGCTGTTTCCACATTTTGGAGATTGTAAATTGAGTTTCAATAAATAGTCTAGTGCAAGTGTCCTTATGAGAAAAGGATTTTTTTCCTTCAGAATAGATCCTGGAATTGCAGGAGCAAATGGGAGGTCTAACTTGATTTCTTTGAAGGTTCTCCATACTTCCTTCCAAAAAGGTTGTATTACTTTTCAGTCCCACCAGCAGTGTAAAAGTGTTCCCTTCACTCCACATCCATACCAGCATCTGCAGTTTTGAAATTTTGTGATGTGGGCCATTTTTGCTGGGGTTAGATGCCATCTCAGGGTGGTTTTGATTTGTATTTTTCTAATAATTAGGGATGAAGAGCATTTTTTCATTTGGTTGTTAGCCATTCGTCTGTCTTCTTTAGAGAAGGTTCTATTCATGTCTCTTGCCCGTTGATATATGGGATTGTTGGCTTTTTTTCATGTGTATTAGTTTGAGTTCTCTATAGATACTAGTTATCAAGCTTTTGTCTGATTCAAAATATGCAAATATCCTTTCCCATTGTGTAGTTTGTCTATTTGCTTTGGTTGTTGTCTCCTTAGCTGTACAAAAGCTTTTGAGTTTAATTAAGTCCCATTTGTTTATTTTTGTTGTTGCAATTGCCATGGCAGTCTTCTTCATGAAGTCTTTCCCTGGGCCAATATCTTTCAGTGATTTTCCTATGCTTTGAGGATTTTTATTGTTTGATGCCTTAAATTTAAGTCCTTTATCCATCTTGAATCAATTTTTGTGAGTGGAGAAAAGTGTGGGTCCAGTTTTAGTCTTTTACATGTGGATATCCAGTTCTCCCAGCACCATTTATTGAATAGGGAGTCTTTCCCTTAAGGTATGTTCTCAATTGGTTTATCAAAGATTAGGTGGCTGTACAATGTTAGTTTCATTTCCTGGTTTTCTATTCAATTCCAAATGTCTATGTCTCTATTTTTGTGCCAGTACCATGCTTTCTTGACCTCTATGGCTTTGTAATATAGCCTAAAATCTGGTATGCTGATGCCTCTGGCTTTGTTTTTATTACTAAGAAGTGCATTGGCTATATAGGTTTTTTCTGGTTCCATACAAAATGCAGAATCTTTTTTTCCAAGTCTTGAAAGTAAAAGTACAATATTGATATTTTAATAGGGATGGTGTTAAATCAATAGATTGCTTTGGGAAGTATAGATATTTTAATAGTGTTGGTTCTTCCCAGCCATGAGCATGGTATGTTCTTCCATTTATTTATATCCTCTGCTATTTCCTTTCTTAGGATTTCATAATTTTCTTAATAGAGGTCCTTTACCTCCTTTGTTAGGTATATTCCTAGGTATTTCATGTCCTTTGAAGCTATGTTGAAGGGAGTTGGGTCCTTAATTAGCCTCTCATCTTGACTGTTATTGGCGTATACAAAGGCTACTGACTTGTGGACATTGATTTTATATCCTGAGATATTACTGTATTTTTTGATGACTTCCAGGAGTCTTATGATTGAGTCTTTGGGGTTCTCTAAGTATAATATCATATCATCAGCAAAGAGGGAGAGTTTAACCTCCTCTGCTCCCATTTGGATACCCTTTATTTCCTTGTCTTGCCTAATTGTATTGGCTAGAACTTCCAGCACTATGTTGAATAGTAATGGTGACAGAGGACAACCTTGTCTGGTTCAAGTTCTAAGAGAAAAAGCTTTCAGTTTTACTTTATTCAGTAAAATATTAGCTGTGAGTTTGTCATAGATAGCTTCAATCAGTTTAAGAAATTTGCCACGTATGCCTATACTCTTCACTGTTCTCATTAGAAAAGGATGCTGGATTTTATTAAATGCTTTTCCTGCATCTATTGAGAGAATCATATGGTCTTTGTTTTTGCTTCTGTTAATATGGTGGATAACGTTTATGGACTTGTGTTTGTTAAACCAGCCTTGCATCCCTGGTATGAAACCTATGTGATCATGATATATGACTTTTTAAGTGATAAGCTATAATCTATTGGCTAGGATTTTGTTGAGAATTTTTGCATCTATATTCATGAGTGAAATTGGTCTGAAATTCTCCTTTTAGTTGGGTCTATTCCTGGTTTTGGTATCAGGGTGATATTTGCTTTGTAGAACGTATTAGGGAAGATTCCTTCCTCCTCAATTTTTTGGAATAATTTCTGCAGTACGGAAATAAGCTCTTTGAAGGTTTGACACAGTTCTGGTGTGAAGGCTTAGGGCCAGGACATTTTTTTGCTGAAAGATTTTTTATTGTTTATTTGAACTCAGTGCTTGAAATTGGTCTGTTCCTGAGCTCTGTTTCTTCCTGGCTAAGTCTAGGGAGAGAGTGTGATTCCAAATATTGATCCATTTCCTTCACATTGACAAATTTCTGGGCAGAAAGTTCCTGGTAGTATTCAGAGATGATTTCTTATATCTCTGTAGCATCAGTTATTTCCTCTTTATCATTTCTGATTGAGGTTACTAGAGATTTTACTTTTCTACTTCTAGTTAGTCTGGCCAAAGATTTATCTATTTTATTTATTTTTTTAAAAAACCAACTCCTTGTTTCATTAATTTTCTGAATGAATCTTTTGTTTTCAACTTCATTGATCGCTGATTTAATTTTGGATATTTCTTTCTTCTGCTGGGTTTAGGCTTAAATTGTTCTTATTTTTCTAATTCCATACGATGACTTGTGAATTTGTTGATGTGCTCTCTTTCCGTTTTTCGAATGTAGGCATCTAAAGTGATAAATTTTCCTCTCAGAACTGCTTTTGCAGTATCCCACAGGGTTTGGTAGCTTCTGTCTTCATTGTTGTTATGCTCAAGGATATTAATGATTTCCTCTTTTATTTCTTCCTGAACCCAATTGTCATCGAATGTTTTTGTTGGAGTTGATTTCCACCTTTAGTGCCTTGTGGTCTGAGAAGATATAAGGTAAAATTTCAATTCTTTTGATTATGTTGATATTTGTTTGGTGTCCGAGGATATGATCAATTTTGGAGAATGTTCCGTGGGCTGATGAGAAGAATGTGTTCTTTATCTTTGGGATGGAGTTTTCTATATGCATCTATCAAGCACAGTTGTTTTAGGGTACCATTAAAGTTCCTTATATCTTTGTTTGATTTCTGTTTGAAGGATCTGTCCAGCTCTATAAGTCCCTTATATCTTTGTTTGATTTCTGTTTGAAGGATCTGTCCAGTGTTAAAGTCCGCTGTTATTTTGGTGTTATAGGATATCATATTGCTCCTACTGAGAAAGGTCTGTTTTAAGAATATGGGAGCATTTAAGTTGGGTGCATAAATATTTAGAATTGAAATGTCTTCTTCTTGTATCTTTCCCTTAACCAATATAAAGTGATCATCTTTGTCTTTTTTATTTATTTTTATTTTTTTCGCATCTTTGTCTTTTTTGACTTTAGTTGCTTTAAATCTGCAGGTATCTGAAAATAAGATGGCAATCCCTCTTTTCTTTTAGATTCCATTTGCCTGCAAAACTGTCTTCCAACCCTTAACTCACAGTTTTAATTTGCCTTTTGAAGCTAAGTGTGTTTCCTGAAGACAGGAAATGGAAGGCTTGTGTTTTTAATCTAATCAGCCAATCTATGCATCTTCAGTGGGGAATTCAAGCCATTAACATTTATTGAGATAATTGATAAGTGTGGTAGTGTTCTATTCATCTTATTTTGTGAAAGTCCATTGCTTAGTTTTATCTTTTGCATCAGTGTGGAAGTTAGGCTCTGTCCTTTAATTTCTGAGATCTATTTTGTTATTGATCCATTGTGATGGTCAGTGTGTAGAACAGGTTGGAGTGTTTCCTGTAGGGCTGGTCTTGTGGCAAATTTCCTCAATGTTTGTATATCAGTAAATGATTTGATTTCTCTGTCAATTTTAAAGTTTAGCTTAGCAGGATATATAATTCTGGGCTAGAAAATTTTCTGTTTAAGTAGATTAAAGGTAGATGACCATTGTCTTCTTGCTTCACTAGAGAAGTTTGCAGTCACCCTGATGGATTTTCCCCTATATGTCAACTGGTGCTTACTCCTGGCAGCTTGAAGAATCTTTTTTTTTTTTTTTGTCTTGACTTTGGACAGGTTCATCACAATGTGTCTTGGAAAATCTGTTAGAGTTGAGGCAACCTGGGATCTGATATCCCTCTGAAAGGAGTGTGTCAGAATCTTTGGTGATATTTGGGAAATTTGGGAAATTTTCATTTATAATATTTTCTAGTATGGCTTCCATTCCCTTGTGGCATTCTTCTTCCTTTTCTGGGATACTTATAACTCATATATTTGAACCCTTAATAAAGTCCCATGTCTGTCAGTGAATGTTCTGCTTTCTCTCTCTTCCTTTCTGACTCTTTGACTATCTGAGTAATCTCAAGAGCTTTTCCCTCTGCCTCTGAGATTCTTTCTTCTGCATGGTCTAATCTGTTGTTGATACTTTCTATTGCATCTTTAAGTTCCCTAATTGACTGCTTCAGTTCCTTCAGCTCTTCTATATCCTTTTTATATTCTTTATATTATTCATTTCTTATTTGATTCTGTTTTGGATTTCCTTTTGGTTATTTTCCACTTTATCAGTAGTTTCCTTCATTGTTTCCATCATTTTCTTCATTTTTTTCATCATCTGTATTCTAAATTCCCTTTCTATCATTTCTAACATTTCTTTATATGTAGAATCCTCTGCAGTAGCTACTTCATGGTCCCTTGAGGGGGGTTGCTTTGGACTGGTTTTTCATGTTGCCAGGATTTTTCTGCTAATTCTTCCACATGAGTGTTTTCTTTTATCTGTTTCCCTGCCCTAATTTTCCTTTCACTTCCTCTTGCTCTTTAAGTTACCATGCCTCTGGCCTAGGGTTTCAATGAGTCAGCTGCTGGCGGGATTAGACCGAATGAATACATGCACTACTTGCCAGTTCTCCACTGTTTTTCTCCTCCTCATGTGGTCCAGAAGTCTCTCACTGACTCCCTTCTGTCCCCAAAGGTATGTTTTTGGGCAGATCACACCAGCCAGAGTTGCCTGGAGTCTTCTCTCCCCAGTCTCACCATGCCCAGTTGCAAGGAAGCTGTTACCTGGCCGCCATCTTGTTCTTCCCTCCATAAATGATTTTTTATGAAATTATTTTTAAAGAAAAACTACTTGGTTACTTGGTAGATAAAAACTTAAATGATGAAAAATCTAGATAATAAAGTGTAACTTAAATAATCAAAGCTTAAGTGATCATAGTCAATAGCCACTCATGGAAAGATTGTATTGTGGTTTTTAGAGTTATTAGGGACTAATAAATTAAAATATATTGATAAATTAATTGAAGACAAAACATGATATAGACAGCCCTCAGCTTGATTTTAAACTAGATTCTGATAGCAAATTTTAAATTACATTTTTTTCTTCTTACAGTGGTGCCTATGTGACTTCTCTGGGTTTGTCATCATAACAGCTACTTCTGTTGTGATAATGTCTTTAGTCATCACCTTCAATATATAAATGCTTCTTTTGACAGGAGAAGAATTTTCCTTTTGGAATTTCAAGTACTGTTCTTTTAATAGAATCAGCATGAACACCACTAGGTTACTTCAAGAGCACAGTAGGACTCATGAGAAGTGCTACTTATCATGATAATTATAAAAGGAAAAGATTCCAAATCTAAGACTAACCCTGAAAAAGAAATACACTGGGAATATAGTTAAAAGCTGGCTGAAATTAGATGAGATTTTAAAAAGAATACCTGCAAAAAGAAGTTTAAAAGTAGTTATAGATGTGGTAGATAACTAAAAAGCTAGATATCTTTGAAACTTCTGACTTAATTATAATTAACTTGAAAGTGTAGAAATACATCCTTCATAATTGGTATGACAAGAGAAATTATTTACTAGCATGCAGAAGGGAATCCCAACCTTATAGAAAGGGAATGGTTAATTACAGGAATAATTAAGTTGACGCGACTTTCTATTCTTTAATGGATCAATTACTTTCTTAAATAATTTCCTGTGTGGTTTGGAGAATGAAATATATTTCCTTATTTAAAGTCTAAGCCACTTTTGTGAAAGTGTTTCTGTTTTAAGCTTATGATCCATTCTTTAAAGGAAATATTCTTTGTTAAGCCAGTGTTCTAATGTGCCAGTATGTGGTAAGCGAAATTGTATGAAGCCATTTTAATGGGCAGCAAACATTATTTTAGCACCTGGGTTCTTACTGGTTATAACTACCCTCTCCCTCTGAAGATTATTATAATTGCTTATAAGCACAACTATTGAATATTCTCAATGTATCTTCCTTGTAATTCTTCATTATCAACATATTATCACTGGATCTCACCCTGCCTCATCATGAAGGAACAACAACAACAAAACCTGAAGTACTTACGGTGACAGCAGACAGGAAAATTACCAGAAATGAGATCTTTCTGAGTTTAGTTTAAAGGGCAAATAATTAAACATAAAATACCATAATCATCTCCAATTTTTATTATTTTCTAGTGATTTTTCTGTGCATGACTTCAGGGTCACAAAATGCTGACTAGTTTATAACAATTCTATTACTTGAATATTTGGTAGGATAAAAAATAGTCTGATGGAATGTCTGGATATTTATAAACTCTTATTAAAGTTCAGTGATATGTGACCCCAAATTGGAAGAGATTGGAATACTTCTCTCCTGAAATGTTTGTGTGGTTATTAGTATGAACTGGACACCATGGAGCGCACAGGGTTCAAAAGTATGAATGAGCCCTGATGTTTGTAAAAGTGCACTATGGCACAGTGGGTGCTACGTGGAAGGGAAGGCAAAGCATCACAGGAATGTGAGGGGCAAAATGTCCCACTTTTCTTGCAAATGGAAGGATAAGTTGAAAGTTTTCAGACAGGGTAAGTTGCATTGAGGCAAAGAGCATGTACTAGGTAAAGAAAAGTACAGGAGCTCATCAGAGATTTTATATACACCCCCTACAAACAACAATCTCAGTGTCTCCCATGCAAAGAAGTCTAGCATTAATTCAGTGAATCATTCTATAAGTATATATTTTGTGTTTATAGTGAATTGAATTATACTGGAATACACACACACATACACACACTCACAAACACAGATGTGAGGATGCTAACTCATCCTAGAAAAAATGCTACACACCTCATTGCTGAATATCCCTGTAGTCAGCAGTTGGCCGACGGAAATACTTTGAAGGTGATGCAGTGATTGTAATGGGATAGTGGGTAATGAGGTACTTTTTTGTAGGATGAATTCATTAACTTAGTTGTCAAAGGTTGTATATGTAAGAAAAACACAAGAAAACATGGCTGACAGTCACACGGTCATAGAAAAGAAAGTTGTACTCTGATGATAATACAGTGCTTCATATCACTGGAAGACACACTGGTTGCTTTGTGGTGCCCTGGATTGTCTTGCCCATGCGTTAATAATGCCCATCCTTTGAGAGTCAGTCTCGTCTGCCAGTCATCTCAACTACCTCCCACCCCACCAGTCCCTCTAAGCCTTAGTGCCTCTGGCCTCTTCTCCCTGTGTGGCCTCCCTTTGCGGACCATGAGATATGAAAATGGAGACATACATGGCTGAATGCTTTCTGGTCAGCCTTCATCCTTTCTTCTGTCCCAGTCTGAACGACCCTGTTCAGCTGACTTCCTTTGCACCTTAAATCTTGGCCTCTGTGACATCTATTCTAGCAGATGGGCCACCACTACCATGCGGCCAGTAGCCAGAGAGAAGACAAGACATAAGCCCCTGCCTGTCTGGCCAGTGCTTACCTTCCTCCTGATGGCTAGCAGTGCTCAGGAGCCCTTTCTGTCTCTGACACTGTGAGTGGATCACAAATCACAGTGCAATCTTGTGTCTGGCTGCTGTACTCAGCATTATCTGTGCATTTATCCACATTGTTGATTATAGTTATAGATCATTTATCTTCATTGCTGTGTAATAATCTATTAGAGAAACATTTATTTTCCATTTCCACCATTGATTGGCATGGGAGATTTCTAGTTTAGAATTATTAAAAATAGTGAAGGTGTGACTGTTCTTGTACCTGTGTTTTGGTAATGCGAGTGGGTAATATGAGTGGTTAGAATAAGGGACTATTTTGACTTCACCACAAGTAAATGTTCCTTTTTATGTAGTTCATGCAATTTTGTTGGTTTTACAGATGCAGATGAATATTTTGGCTGGGAATACTGCAGCCAAAATTACTGGCTGCAGTAGTAATATTTCAAGAATTTCAGTATGTGAGATGTCAACCTAAGAGAAAGAGGCTGAGGTTCAAAACACGACTTTGGAGTTTACCTCAGCCCAAGTGAGATAGCCCAAGAAATCCTCAGATATGAGACCCAGGTGCCCTTTGTTGCAAATAGGTTTGTAAAGGCAAAAGGAGAACGGGGCATGAGCTGATACAAAGTTGTTTGCCAGGAATTCTCATTATGTTTTTTTTTTTTTTCAATATTCAAAAATCAATTTATTTCTTAACTTTTCAAAGATTAAGTTTGAAGGTATGACTCAATTGTAGAACAGAAGGAGTGAGAAAAAGAGAAACAGGAAGACCATCTTAGAGCTGCTTTAAACAAGCTTCTGATAATTTTTCTGATGTCACCTTTCTCTTCTGGAACTTCACCAAGTAACTGAATTTAAAATAATTCTAATGAACTGATTAATGCGAGACAGAAAATATGTATGGAACACAGTATGAACTTTACCATAAACAATTATGCATGTCAAAGGATGCTAACTTTAAAATGGGACCAAAAAAAGGTAAGGAAAAACCTGAATTACAGAAGAAAGTCAAATTTATTTAATGAAAAACTAGAATAAAAATTAGCAAATAAACACACACACACACAAAAAGAAACAAAGCAGCACTATGTAATGACTCACAAAGGGGAAAAGCAGTGGCCCGAGACCACGCAAGATGGCTTGTCAGTTCAAGAGAAGAAAATGTGCACGCCCTCACACATGCACAAGCACACACATTCAATCACTTGCACATGCACTCACACACATGTGCGCTCAAACACACATACACGCAAAAGAACAAACTCAGTATTTTTCAGCAATACAATCAATCTACAAGAAACACAAAACTCAGAATTGTTTTACAATGCTTCCTTTCTTAATACAAAAGATGCCCATCTTGGGTATATATATATATATATATATATATATATGTATGTATGTATATTTTTCAGTGGTTTACTGTTGACTTATTTTTAAATATATTAGTGTTACTACATGCAACTTCTTCCTGTACTTAACAGCCTTTTTTAAATTTACCTTCATGTACCTACCTTCTACCCACCAAAAGAGTTTCAGGCTGGCAGGCAGATGGGTGCCTTATTTCCTGTGAAATTGAATGCAATAGTTCTAAACACTGGCCAGAAAATGTCTGATTGTCATTTCAACACATGGAAATAGTTACATTGATGCCTAAATTGCCATTTTCTGCAAAAAGCTGTGCAAAGCTGGTGTCAAAGACTAGGCAGTCACTATTCATGATGGCTGTTGCAATTCCCTCATGAATGGACCTGGAGTTGCTTCCCAGGTCAATTGTCTATGCCCATTCAGCTCAAGTCGGTAAGCAAAATTTTCAGCTTGCTTGCATGTTCCTATCAGCTGTACGATTGCGAAGAACTGCTGGTGACCGTCGTATTTTTCCTGTTTCTCCAAGTCTAGCATAAAGTGAAAGCCAAAACAGGACTGCATCATCACCCAGTCCACAGCACCAGGAAGATTAATGTCGGTAGCAAGGAACACGATGTCCTCCCCTGCAGGGTGGTGACGGACTTGTGCTGGTGCAGGAGATGGGGCACCACGGCGTCCAGGGAGCCTTGCCATTTACAGGAAGCGCCCGGCACGGGCAGGAGTAAGGCCCAAACTCACAGAGCTCTTCGTGGTCTGCTCTTTCTGTGTGTGGCAGAGTTATTTCACATCCAGAAGAGGCATATTTACAAGGAAAAAGCACTGAATTGGCCACTTTTTCCATAGGCAAGTTGCGAATGGATCCCAATGGGCCCTGGCAAGTTGGACAACATGTGAGCTTTGGGCGACAGTTGCTACAGACAAGATGGCCACTCTGGCCCTGGAGGATGGGTGGCAGCACATAGTCAAAGCAGAATGGCCATGTCGTTGTTGGACGCGGTTGTGCCGGTCAGGGCAGGCACCCTCTGGGATGGTGGACACTTGGCGGTACCAGTAGGTAATGCTGTGGCAGTCTGACGGCTCATTTCTTTTCTCTTCCTTGTCCTAGTGGCTGGTAAGCAAGTGAGCAGGACTCCCCTCCAGGCGTACAGAAAAGGCAGGGCAGGCTTTCCCGTCATGAGAAGTCAGCCGGTGCATTGCGTTTCCTCCAAAAAGCAAAGAAGCCGCTAACAGGCCCCTCCTGGAAAACCCTGCCAGGCGCAACGACCCAAATTCGTGTCTGGGGGCAGACTCCGCCCATACACTCACTCCACAAAAGCAACAAGTTACCAAGGCGGCAAAAGGAAGCCTCTCTGTCCCCAGGAGGCAACCATACCTCCCTCTGAGCTCAAATTGGCTGCTGCGTCTCCCCAAAATGGGAGCCATGGCCGGGCTGCGCCGTGCCCTCAGCCTCCACTTGTCTCAAGTTTGCTGTCTCCAGATTCACTGCCTGGTCTCCTACCAAGCTAGGGTGAGGGCCGGGGTTTCCAGGTGCAAGGCGCTGGCCAGGATTGGATCTGGAGCTGTCGCAGGCCTGCCAGTGGGAAAAGTCGGCGAGCACCCAGCTGGGGCCGCAGCCAGAAGCCTGCTCCTACCCGGGGTGCTGGCCGCGCGGCCTCCACCGCAGGGCGGAGGCTCAATTCTCATTAAGTTAAAAGAAATAACACTGGTTAGTGAAGACCTGTATGTGGTTAAGCTGTCTGTACAGCATCACTGGGTAATTTATAGCTACTGCTGGCAGTGGTGGGCAATTCCCAGAGAACACAGAGCAGAGGGATGAGAAGGTCTTGATGCTGCCACAGTGTAAAGTCTCTCTGGGCCTGATAATTTAAAAGGACTCACCTTCCTCAGGTAAAAGTTCTTTTCTTTTCTCAGAGTCAGCCATACTTATTTTATTGTCACCTATTGAAGTTTTATCTGTGTCATTTTACTAGTTGAAAATACAGACATTTTAATGTTAATAGATTTGAATAAAAGCCTTTCTACTATTTAATTGTACCAACTGAAACCAGATTGATCACTTCTCTAAGCTACAGTTGCTTCCCTGTGTAAAATAAGATTAAAATTGAAGTAAAGTGGGAGGAGGTAAGATGGCTGACTCAAGCCAGCTTTCCACAGGGGCTCCTATCCAGAAGGAGAGTTAAAGGACAGAAGTTTAGCAAGTAAGCTGATGTTTTGGAGTTGAGCCAAGAGAGAAGGTTGAAGAACCCTGCTGAGGCAAGCTGTGACCCCAAGGAAACAATGGGTACAAAATCCATCACTAAGTGGATGGGAGTCTCCTCCCCCATGAGAATGGTTCACAGTATACTTTATACAAATGAGCAAGCAGAATTCAGATCTCCTCCTATTTTATCTCACAGGAGATACCCTCTAAAAACCGTAACTCCTTCCCCAGAGAGGACCCACTAGTGTGTCATGGCATTCTCCTGCCAGGCATAAACCTGTATATATTCTCTACCTTTAATTCTGAACTCCTAGCACTCCCCTCCACTTTTACCCCAAGGTCTGGAAGTCTGTCCCCATGGAGTACAGATTCTTGGGCATTTTCTTAAGAGGTGTGGAAGGTAAGTGCTGATTCTGTGGCACAGGTGTGAGGAGAGGACTATGGCCCAAGGGAGCCATACAGGAGTGGGAGAAGCGGTGCCCCACTGCACAGAGCAGCAGCAGCAGTGGCAGGAACAATAGGGCTCACACCCCTGAGGATATTTCGGAGAGACACTCCCATCTATCTTGGCAATCAGAGAAAGCAAGGCCTTGACTCCATTGGCAGCCACTGGTGGAACAGATCTGGGATGGAAACACAGGCCCCACTGTCTGGGCGGGACATGGAGGGACCGAGACTAGAATACACACTCACAGAGATGGCATACTCCCAGGGCAGGGCTCAGTCAGATGTGCTGCTTTAGTGAGCCTAAGAAGCACTTGGCCCCCAGGGGAACATAGCTGAAACAAAAGCAGATGGGGCAACAGCACCAGCCCAAGCCTATCCCAACACAGAGTGCAGCCAAGACAGAGATGCCAGTTCCATGAGAATTGGTGCAACAACAATGGCACAGGGCGGGGATGAGAAGCAGTTTCTATGAACTCAAACAGCACCTGGCCTGCAGAGGAATTTAGCAGGGATAGAAAGGCAAATTCTGTGAGAATATAAATGGCAGCAACATCAATCTGTGGCAGGGTTGGAACTGAATGAATTGCCCCAGCTTCCATTAAGCATTCGAACTTGTCAGGCTTCAGCTCCCCCTGCTAACTGGTAGAAGAGTGCAGTGGTCTGGCCAAGGAGACATAGATCTCCCTGTGACTCAGTTAGGCACAAACCCCTAGAGCATCTGCTCATTGGAGGGAAAAGGGTAAGAACCCTGGGGGGTTACCAGTGACTGGGTGTAACAGAGGTATAAGGTGGGGAAGGAGACATTAAACTTCCTGGACTAATTCATTTGCTGAGTGGGTCCTTCTGACTCCATGGATCACTGGAGTGAGTCATACTTGGGCTGCTAGCAGACCCCTGATATCTTGTTGCTGGAGACCTTTTGAACTTTCCCACTTGAGAGTGGGTGCTGACTGTGATAATTGATTTGGGACTCTTGACCTGTGACAATTACCTGAGGACTATCTATAGTGGTACCCTGGGTGTGTGGTTTTGGGAAGGTTTGATTTTCCTTTTCCAGTTTTTGCCCATAGGGGGGGCAGGGTGACTTAGTTGCTGGTATTTCTCCACAGCTGAGACTTCAACCCAGAGTTACTGATTCAGTAGGATTGAACAGAGACCAGCTGAAAACAAGACAGAGCCACTTGGCCCCACCACACCAAGCAGGTTCCCAGTGTCTCAGGCCGTAGCACTGTATGGGTCCTTTGCAAAGCTCCAGGGGTAAAGGTACAGACACCAGTACTTGGGCAAAGGGCTGGTTAATCCCTACTCCAGGAACCCCCAACCCAACTTCACCTTATCTGCTTATCTAGGCAAATGGTGTAAAATAATCATGGGGTGGAATCAGTGGAAAAATTCTGGCAAAATGAATAATCAGAGTAGATAAAATCCCCCAAGGAATGACAAGGCAGACACACCAGAAGATCCCATTCATAAAGAAATGGCTGAAATGTCAGAAATGGAATTCAGAATTTGGATTGCAAATAAGATTCATAGAAAGGAGGTAAAGTTGGAATTCGAAATTCAAGGAGATTTTCAAATTTGTCTCAAGAATTCAATGAGTTCAAAGACAAAAATCACCGAAGATTTTGATACATTGAGACAAGAACTTGCAACCCTCAAAAATCTGAGAAATACAGTAGAATCCCTCAGTAACAGAATGGAGTAGGCAGAAGAAAGGATTTCTGACATTGAAGACAAAGCTTTTGAGTGCTCCCAAATTCTCAAGGGGGAAAAGAAGTGGAGAGCAAAAATAGATCATTCTCTCAGAGAGCTCTGGGAGAATTTGAAGAAAACTAATATTCGCCTTATAGGAATTCCTGAAGGCGATAAGGTTGTTTTGAAAGGCCCAGATGCTCTACTCCAGGAGATAATCAAGGACAACTTCCCACACATGCCAAGAGATCCTGACTTTCAGATAGCAGACAGTTTCAGAACCCCAGCACAACTCAACCCAAATAAGGCATGTCCCAGACACATTATAATTAACTTTGCCAAAATTAATATGAAGGAGAAAAATTCTGCAAGCTGCCAGATGTAAGAAAACCATAACCTACAAGAGGAAGAATATTAGATTGACTGCAGATATCTCTGCTGAAACCTTTCAAGCTAGAATAGGGTGGTCATTGACTTTTAATCTCCTAAAACAAAATAATTTTCTACCTAGGATTCTGTATCCAGCTTAACTGAGTTTCATTTATGATGGAGAAATTAAATACTTTAATGACATTCACATGTTGAATAAATTTGCCATAACTAAACCAGCTCTCCAGGATATTCTCAGACCTATCCTCCATAATGACCAGCACAATCTTTTATCACCATAGTAAACTCACTCAGAAACTTTTGATCAAAGTCCAACTTCATAGTGGTGAAAGGATTACAAATATGCACTGGACTTTTGAAAAACTTGATACCCCAAATTCTACCAGGCTTACCAATATTCTCAATTAATGTGAATGGCTTAAATTGTCCTCTTTAGAGGAGGACAGGTTGGCTGACTGGATACAAATCTCAGGCCAGAAATCTGTTGCATACAAGAATCTCATCTTACCTTAAAAGATAAATATAGACTCAGGGTGAAGGGATGGTCATCTATATTTCAGGCAAATGGAAATCAGGAAAAAAGCAGGTGTTGCGATTTTATTCACAGATATAATATGCTTTAAACTAACAAAAGTAAGGAAACATAAGGATGTTTACTTCATATTTTTTAAGGGAAACACTCAACATGATGAGATTTCAATTATTATCATTTATGCACCCAATCAGAATGTGGATCAATTTATAAGAGAGACTCTACCAGACATGAGCAACTTGATTTCCTCCAGCTCCATAATCATCGGAGATTTTAACACTCCGCTGGCAACGTTGATAGAGCCTCCAATAAGAAACTCAGCAAAGAAATTTTAGAGTTGAACTTAACCCTTCAACAATTGGATTTAATAGACATCTACAGAACATTTCATCCTAAAAAAATTGAATACACATCCTTCTCATCAGCCCATAGAACGTCCTCAAAAATTGATCATATCTTAGGTCACAAGTCTAACCTCAGCAAATTTAAAAGAATAGAGATTATTCCTTGCATCTTCTCGGAGCATCATGGAATAAAATTTGAACTCAGTAACAACAGGAATCTGCGTACTCATACAATAACATGGAAGCTAAATAACCTTATACTTAATGATAGCTGGGTCATAGATGAGATTAAGAAAGGAATTACCAAATTTTTGGAACAAAATGATAATGAAGACACAAATTATCAGAACCTCTGGGATACTGCAAAGGTAGTCTTAAGAGGGAAATTTATAGCACTGCAAGCCTTCCTCAAGAGAATGGAAAGAGAGGAAGTTAACAACTTAATCGTACATCTCAAGCAACAGGAAAAGGAAGAACATTCCAACCACAGACCCAGCAGAAGAAAAGACATAACCAAAATCATAGCAGAATTAAATGAAATTGAAGACAAAAGAATTATAGAACAGATCAATAAGTTGGTTCTTTGAAAAGGTCAATGAAATAGATAAACCTTTGGCTAACCTAATCAGGAAAAAATCTCTAATTTCATCAATCAGAAATGGTAAAGATGAAATAACAACAGCCCCACAGAAATTCAAAAAATCTTTAACGAGTATTACAAGAAACTTTACTCTCAGAAATATGAAAATATGAAGGAAATTGACCAATACTTGGAAGCACATCACCTTCCTATACTTAGCCAGAATGCAGTGGAAATGTTGAACAGGCCTATAT
>CAUYON010063035.1:0-13988 GCA_963573935.1 Arctocebus calabarensis | reverse complement strand
TGCTCACAGCAACCTCCAACTCCTGAGCTTAGGCAATTCTCTTGCTTCAGCCTCCCAAGCAGCTGGGACTACAGGCGCCCGCCACAATGCCCGGCTATTTTTCTGTTTTGCAGTTCAGCCGAGGCTGGGTTTGAACCCGCCACCTTCGGCACATGGGACCGACGCCCTACTCGCTGAGCCACAGGCGCCGCCCACCTTAATTAATTTCTAAGGTCCCTTTCAGTCTGATGATCGCTAAGCCAGCTAGATTTTGTGGTAAGGATCAGAGAGTCCTATGGTGGATGCTTCTTGTTCTTATTTCTTCTGTCTCTGCTCCCCATGACCTCAGCAAGATGTACAGAAGTTCTCAGACAACGACAAGCTGTATCTCTACCTCCAGCTCCCCTCAGGGCCCAGCACTGGAGACAAGAGGTAGGTTTGAGGTTGCATATTTAAATGTCAGAGGTTCACGTTCTTAGAGAAAGGCTTCCTGGGGAGGGGCCGGTGAACAGGAAGACTCAGGACTGCTGATCTTGACCAAGAAGAAAGGTCCTTGCCCTGGTGTGCTGATCCCTGGTGTGGGAAGAGTAGATTCTGCATGAACTAATTTGGCCCAGCACTACTGAAGTGATACTCTAGGAAGAACCAGGGCAGCTGTTAGGGTGTTAGTAATGTTTGTTCCTTTTACTTTTCCTGAAGCTCAGAGCCAAGTACTCTCAGCAATGAGGAGTACATGTATGCCTACAGGTGGATCCGAAACCACCTAGAAGAACACACGGACACCTGTCTGCCAAAGCAAAGTGTTTATGATGCCTATCGGTGGGTAGAGAGGTGAATGGGTGGGTGAATGGGTTGGCAGGCACAGGACTACCCTTTCATGGCTGGAGAGATCCTTGCCTTGATAGAGTCTGCCTTAGCAAAGGGTTCCTCTCACCTGATCTGTAGAAGCCCTCTAAAAACCTAGCCAGCCGCCTCCTCTGAGCTACCTTCCTATTCTGCCCCTGTTTACTCAGAAAGTACTGCGAGAGTCTCGCCTGTTGCCGCCCACTTAGCACTGCCAACTTTGGCAAAATCATCAGAGAGATCTTTCCTGACATCAAAGCGAGAAGGCTTGGAGGCCGGGGTCAGTCCAAGTATCCTTGACTGGAGAGGTTGGGGCTGGAGGACCAGGGAGAGAAACAGCTTAACTTGCCTGTGGGATGTGGAGATCACCTTGTGTTGGCTGCTCCTTAACTTGCATCAGATACTGCTACAGTGGCATACGAAGGAAGACCTTGGTGTCTATGCCGCCCCTACCTGGACTTGACCTTAAGGGTTCTGAGAGTGTAAGTAACAAATAACCCTCCATTTGTCTCTCCCAGGTAAAAGTCAGAGGTCTTTGGGACATGACAGCTGATGCAGACTCCATTGCCATGCCCTCTGCCAAGCGATGGCTGATGCAGAAGATGAAGGGAATTTGTGGGTTTTGGGGACTGGATGGGTAGAGTTTACTCCCATCAGCAGTTTGGTCTCAGTTTTGGTTAATGGTAGCATCAGAGAAGGGGAGGAGTCCTTTAGTTTGGAGTGTGATTGGGTGTGTCCTTTCCCACTATAGCCAGAAATGGGCCCAGACGTAACCCCAGCACCTCGGGATGAACTGGTGGAGGCAGCCTGTGCCCTGACCTGCGACTGGGCAGAGAGAATCCTGAAACGGTCCTTCAGTTCCATCGTTGAGGTCGCCCGCTTCCTGCTGCAGCAGCACCTCATCTCTGCCCGGTCTGCACATGCCCATGTACTTAAGGCCATGGGCCTTGCTGGTAAGTGGACCTGCTCAGATGTCTGAGAAGGCCTTGACTGCGTTCTAGATCAAAGCCCCCCGTATGCTAGAACTAAGACATGCTCTAGATGCCTCTTTCTCTATCCCTACCCATCAGTCAGTCAGAGTTACCTCACTCTGCTATTCCTCAGTTTCCTCCTCATTCTCTGTCTATCACTTTTTTACCTGTCTATCACTTCTGCAGAAGAGGATGAACATGCCCCTCGGGAACGGTCTTCTAAATCTAAGAATGGCATGGACAACCTAGAGGGTGTAGCCCTTAAGAAACCAGAGAGACTGGCCCAGGTAAGAACATCAATATCCCTGACTTAGACAACCTGAGCCAAGAGTTTGTATAGTGTGCCCTTCTGTTTGGTCCTATGCTTTTCACCTCCGTACCTCTGGTGTTTATGTTTCCTCCAAAATTCAGTCTTCATGACTTGCTATGCTCTTTTTACCTTTTAGCCTCCTAAGGAGCTGGAATCCCGGGCTGGGGCTGGGCCTCCAGGGCGTGGAGAGCGGAAGAAGAATGTAGTTGAGAGCTCTGCCCCAGCAGCCAATAACCCGCAGGTTAATGCTCTAGTGGCCCGCCTGCCTCTGCTCCTTCCCCGGGCCCCTCGCTCACTTGCTCCACCAATCCCAGTCTCTCCACCCATCCTGGCTCCCAAGCTTTCTTCAGGTGCCCTAAAAGTAGCTACACTGCCTCTGTCCAGTAGGGCTGGGGGACCTCAGGCAGCTGTCCCCATCATTAACATGATCTTACCCTCTGTTCCTGCCCTGCCTGGGCATGGGCCTGGGCGAGCTCCACCCGGGGGGCTCACTCAGCCACAGGGCACAGAGAACAGGGAGGTAGGCATAGGTGGTGACCCAGGACCCTATCACAAGGGTGTCAAGAGGACAGCTGAAGTACCTGTGGGTGAGGCCAGTGGGCAGGACCCATCAGCTAAAGCAACAAAGCAGGATATAGAGGATACAGCAAGTGACGCCAAAAGAAAACGGGGGCGCCCTCGAAAAAAGTCAGGTGGAAGTGGGGAAATGAATTCTACCCCTGAGAAGTCAGCAGCTGCTGTGGAGTCTGCTCAGTCCTCAAGGTTACCCGGGGAGGTGTGGAGCTGTGGAAGGGAAAGCAATTCAGTGGGTGGGCCAAAGAGGCCAGGGCCAGTGGGAGAGGCTGAGAAGGGGCCAGTGCTTGCCCCAAATCAGGAAGATGACACTGTTTCCAAAGGAGGAAGGGACCCTTATTCCCCGCATGCCAAAGAAGCAGAAGATAAAATTCCTCTTGTCCCCTCAAAAGTGAGTGTCATCAAGGGCAGTAGAAGCCAAAAGGAGGCTCTGCAGTTGGTAAAGGGAGAGGTAGGCCCCCCAGTGCAGGGTGATAAAGACTTAAAGGGGCAGGTGCTTCAAAGTTCCCATGAGCTTAAAGACTCCAAAGCAACACCCCCATGACAGGTCTGTGGGGAAGAGTGTTTATATCCATATGTTAACTGTACCTGTCTGCCTTGCAGGGACCTTACTCTGCACTTGCTTCTTATTTGACTATTCTTTTTCTAAGGGAGTCCATTCTCCACTGCATACACAGCTGAGTCACCCAGTCTCACAAGTGCCTAGGTGCTGCCTCTGACCTTTTCAGCTTGATACCCTTGGCTTTAGTGTAAACCAATAAATCTGTAGTGCCCTTCTTACCTGGATCCTTGTGCTATCCTGTGAGAAGATAGGGATGGGGTAAGTATGATGAATGTATAGATGAGGGGTATTTTGGGTTTAAATCATAGAAAACCTAACTCAAATTGGCTTGAGTTCAAATAAAGAGGCTTTATTGGCTTATGTACGTGGAACTGGAAAGTCCAGAGGTAGGGCTGGCTCCAGGTGAAGCTTGGAATACAGTGGCTCAGTGCATCTCTAAATACCTGATTGATTTTTCTTTCTCATGCTCCTCCTTCTGTAGGACCATTATAAGCCTGGACCACCTCATGGCTGCAACCATTCCTAGGGTTACATGTGTCCCCAATTCTGTCCAACAAGACCCTGCACCAGGAATCCCAGCATAAGTCCCAGATCACTCTGGCTTGGCAGCCTAGGTCACATGTTCAGCCCTGACCAATTACTACAGCTAGGAGGATGGTCCATGCTAATTTGCTTATTCTACTGTCATAGACTACACCTGTGCCGACCAGGGTAGGATTGGCCTCCTTGGAATCACAGATTCCCCAGATAGAAACTGGGAAGGGGGTGTTGCTAATACCCAGCTACTGCTGTGGAGGGCATGTACTTCTAGCTTCCTAGGTTGTGATCAGCTGTCCCTGCTTCCTTTTCCCCTCAGTCAATGCATTTCTTTTGCTGCAGCTATCCCCTCTTGATCTCATAGAGGGAGGTCACTGCTGTGGGGACTCACTCTTTAGTCTAATTTAGATGACAGTCCTTTTTTTTTTTTCTTCTACCTGTATTTCAGAGATGGAGCTCCTTTTCCTCTTTCTTAATTTTTGTTTTTTCCTCATTCTTGCTTCCTTACCCCTCACTCTGTTGCCACTTTCACCAACTAAGAAGAAAGATTCTCTTCCTCATCATTTCATTAAATCCATTCTATATCCACCAGGTGTCTGTCTCTTGTCACACGTGTCAGGACTTAGCCAGCACTGTGGGGCTTAGGGTAGAAGTACTGAGCAAGGTGTCAGGAGGTGTCAGGGAGCACCAAAGGGAAGGGAGTCCAGGCCCTCGGGTCGTGTCCTTGGGAAAAGCCGTGAACAAAGCAGTATTTATTGAGGACTTAAACTTTGTCCTCTACATAGGGTAGCTTCTGTCAGGGATTCTTGGTTCTTCCCAAGAAACACAAATCTTTCAGGGAGACTTCATTCATTTGTTCCTTTATTTCCACCACAGCAGATTTTAAGAAATTATAATATGTAATATTTGATATCTCTAAAGAATATATGTAATGAGTAAATTATGAATATAATGAATACCTATGACCCATCACTCAATGTACACATTAAATGTTTAAAAATATTGGATTTGTGTTCCTCCCTATCCTGTCCCCCTTCCTCTTAGAAGTAACCACTGTCCTTAATCTTGTGTTTATTATCTGCTGTATGTATATATATTTTAACCATATATGTATGTATTCTTTAAAAATGTATTTAGTTCTGCCTGATTTTTAACTTTACAGAAATGTTATCCTCTAATAGCCCCCTGCAATTTGCTTTTTTGCACTTACATTGTTTCTAAGATTCATCCATGTTGTTAATAGCTATGATTCATTCAGTTTCATCTGTATGATACTCCATCAAGTGCATATTTATGTCTTCACCTATCAGTGGATATTTGGCCTGTTTCCAGTTCCTTGCTATTACAAACAATGCTGCTATGAACATTCTTGCATATGTTAGTGCCTTTGTTTTTAGAAGATTTCTAAAGAGGCTTCTAAAATGTTCCTTTGGTTGGTTCACCCTCCAAGCTGGGGATGTTCCCTCTTACTCTCTAGGAGAGTTACATCAAATTGAAATGAATTGTTCCTTGAAAGTTTGGTAAAACTCCCCTCGAAAGCCATCTGAGCCTGGTATTTCTTTGTGGGAATAATTTTAACTTTTGGTTTTTTGAGACAGAGTTTCAAGCTGTTGCCCTGGTTAGAGCACTGTGGTGTCACAGCTCACAGCAACCCCAAACTCTTGGGTTTAAGCGATTCTCTTGCCTCAGCCTTCCAAGTAGCTGGGACTATAGTCGCCTGCCACAACACCCAGCTATTTTTTGTTGTTGTTTCAGTTGTCATTGTTTTAGCTGACTCGGGCTGGGTTCAAACCTGCCAGCCTCAATGTATGTGGCCAGTGCTCTACCCACTGAGCTATGGGCATCACCCTTGGTTTTATTTATTTAATAATGTAGATGATTTGATGGCTCGGGGCCTGTGGCTCAACGGGCTAAGGCGCCAGCCACGTACACCTCAGCTGGCGGATTTTCGAATCCAGCCTGGGCCCACCAAACAACAATGATGGCTGCAACCAAAAAAAAGGCCAGGCATTGTAGTGGGTGCCTGTAGTCCCAGCACTTGGGAGGCGAAGGCAGGAGACTCACTTGAACCCAGGAATTGGAGGTTGCTATGAGCTGTGATGCCACCACACTCTATCCAGGGTGACAGCTTGAGGCTCTTTCTCAAAAAAAAAAATAATAATAATAAATAATAATATAGATGATTTGGGCTTTCTACTTCTTTTTTAGAGATGGGGTCTTGCTCTGTTGCCCAGACTAGAATGCAGTGGCATGATGATCGCTCACTGCGGCCTCGAACTACTGGGCTGAAGCCATCCTCCTGCCACAGACTCCAGTGTAGCTGGGACTACTGGCACATGATACTATGCCCAGCTCATTTTTCTATTTTTTTTTTAAGTATGAGAAATGTTTTATTACCTTAATACAGAAATATCAATAGGTACTTATTTGAAATCAGACATTAACCGTACTGTTCCCATTCCTCTTACCATATATTTCTTTAAATAAGGTGAAAAAAGTACAGATTGATATATAAATACACACTGGTCTCACCTCACACCTATAAGAGTCAGCCTTCCGGGCGGCTCCTGTGGCTCAGCGAGCAGGGCGCCGGCCCCATATACCGAAGGTGGCGGGTTCAAGCCCGGCCTCGGCTGAACTGCAAAAACAAAAAAATAGCCGGGCGCTGTGGCGGGCACCTGTAGTCCCAGCTACTAGGGAGGCTGAGGCAAGAGAATCGCTTAAGCCCAAGAGCTGGAGGTTGCTGTGAGCAGTGTGACGCCACGGCACTCTACCCCGGGCGATAAAGTGAGAATCTTTCTCTATAAAAAAAAAAAAAAAAAAGAACAGATTAAAGCAGCCTGAATAGAGTGGCGGAAAGGAGGGGAAATATAAGAGAGAAAAGAGAGGCTCAGCACCTGTAGCTTAGAGGCTAGGGCGCCAGCCACATACACCAGAGCTGGTGGGTTCAAATCCAGCCCGGGCCTGCCAAACAACAAGGACAACTACAAACAAAAAAAGAGCCAGGCATTGTGGTGGATGCCTGTAGTAACAGCTACTTGGGAGGCTGAGGCAAGAGAATCGCTTAAGACCAAGAGTTTGAGGTTGCTGTGAGCTATGATGCCACAGCACTCTACCCAGGGTGACAGCTTGAGACTGTCTCAAAAAGAAAAAAAAAGAAAGAAAGAGAGAGAGAAGAATATCTTTTATAGCTACAAAGGGGCCATGGTACAGTTTTTGGCTTTTTATGTGACTATGATGGGAAGCCATTGAAGGTTTTCGAACAGACAAGTGACATGACTTGACTTAGGTTTTAATTGAGTCATTCTGGCTGCTGTGTTGATAACAGACTACAGCAGGCAAGTATGGAAGCAGGAAATAGACCAGTTATGCACTATGGCAGCGGTTCTCAACCTGTGGGTCGCGACCCCTTTTTAACAATGAAAATACGTTGCCTCATTAAGAAGGTTGAGAACCACTGCACTATGGTAATAATCCAGGTGAGAGACTATGGTACCTTAGAATAAGATGATGCAAACCTGTTAGATTTGGAATATATTTTGAAGAAGCACAGCTGCATGTAGAATGTGAGAAAAATAGACATATCAAGATTGTCAAATGTTCTATATATTTTCAAGTTTAATCCTCTCTTTTAGTACAGTATGAATTAGAAACATTTCTAAAAACTTATATATATATTGGCTGGGCACAGTGGCTCACACCTGAAATCCCAGCACTCTGGGAGGCCTAGACAGGTGAATCGCCACAGCTCAGGAGTTTGAGACCAGCCTGAGCAAGAGCAAGACCCCATCTCTACTAAAAATAGAAATATTATGGCTGGGGGTGGTAGCTCACACCTGTAATCCTAGCACTCTGGGAGGCCAAGGTGGGTGGATAGCTTGAGCTCACGAGTTTGAGACCAGCCTGAGCAAAAGTAAGACCCCATCTCTACTAAAAATGAAAAGCTGAGGCAAGAGGATCACTTGAGCTCAAAAGTTTGAGGTTGCTGTGAGCTATGGGGCTTTACCACGGGTGATAAAGTGAGACTCTGTCTCAAAAAAAAAAAAAATGGAAAAATTTAGCTGGGCATGGTGGCATGTGCCTGTAGTCCCAGCTACTGTAGAGGCTGAGGCAAGAGGATCCCTTGAGCCCAAGAATTTGAGGTTGCTGTGAGCTATGACATCAAGGCACTCTACTGAGGGCAACAGAGTAAACTCTGTCTCACAAAACAAAAGTTATGTATGTATTGATAATTGATTCATATTTGAAACCTATCAGTGTAATTTCTTATTTAAGAGAAACACACAGTAAAACCACAGGGTAAAAAAAAACTTTTTATTTTTTATTAAATAAATAAAAAAAATAAATTATTTTTTTGAGACAGAGGCTCAAACTGTCGCCTTGGGTTGAGTGCTGTGGCATCACAGCTTACAGAAACCTCCAACTCCTGCTGGGCCCAAGTGATTCTCCTGCCTCCCAAGTAGCTGGGACTATAGGCGCCTGCCACAACACCGGGCTAATTTTTTTGGTTGCAGCTGTCATTGTTGTTTAGTGGGCCCAGGCTGGATTTGAACCCGCCAGCTCAGGTATATGTGGCTGGTGCCTTAGCTGCTTGAGCCACAGGCGCCTAGCCTATTTTTTATTTATTTTTATGTTTTTTTTTTTTTTTTTGAGACAGAGTCTCACTTTGTCACCCTTGGTAGAGAGCTGTGGTGTCACAGCTCACAGCAACCTCCAGCTCTTGGGCTTAGGTGATTCTCGTGCCTCAGCCTCCTGAGTAGCTGGGACTACAGGTGCCCACCACAATGCCCAGCTACTTTATTGTTGCTGTTTGGCGGAGGCCGGGTTCACACCTGCTATCCTCGGTTTATAGGGCCGGTGCCCTACTCACTGAGCCACAGGCGCCACCCAAACTTTTTATTTTTTAAAATTTTATTTTTATTATTTTTTGCCATGCACCCTTCTGTCTGAATCATATCATTGGGAGCCTGATTTTTATTTTTATTTTTTTTGATTTCAGAATATTAGGGGTTACACATGTTTTGTTCACATACTTTGTTTTTGTGCAGATTGGGTAAAAGTTACATGTGCTCTTCACCCAAATAGGGTGCACTGCACCTGATAGGTGTGAATTTACTCATCCCCTCTCCCATTCTCCCCAACTTGATTTTCTTTTCCTCTCTCTCTTTTTTTTTTTTTTTTTTGAGACAGAGCCTCAAGCTGTCACCCTGGATAGAGTGCGATGATATCACAGCTCACAGCAACCTCCAATTCCTTGGCTCAAGCGAGTCTCCTGCCTCTGCCTCCCAAGTAGCTGGGACTACAGGCGCCCGCCACAACACCAGGCCATTTTTTGGTTGGAGCCGTCATTGTTGTTTGGCGGGCCCTGGGGCTAGATTCGAACCTGCCAGGTCAGGTGTATGTGGCTGGCGCCTTAGCCCGTTGAGCCACAGGCGCTGAGCCTTTTTTTTTTTTTGAAACACAGTCTCACTCTATCAGTCTGGGTAGAGTGCCATGACATCATCATTTCTCACAGCAACCTCAAACTCTTGGGCTTGGGTAATTATCTTGTTTCAGCTTCCTCAGTAGATGGGACTATAGGCGTGAGCCACTATGCCTGGCTAGTTTTTCTATTTTTAGTAGAGATGGGGTCTCACTCTAGGTCAATCTGGTCTCGAACTCCCAAGCTTGAGCAATTCACCCACCTCAGCCTCCCAGAGTGCTAGGATTATAGGCGTGAAAATCAAGCACCCCAGCTTGATTTTCATTGAGATTTACTTCCATATGTACACTTAAGTGTTAATCACTTAGTTCCAATTTGGTATTGAATACATGTGTTTGTTTCTCCATTCTTGTGATGTTGCAATTAGAAGAATGGTTTCCAACTTGGCACCTGTGGCTCAACGGGCTAAGGCGCCAGCCACGTACACCTGAGCTGGAGGGTTCGAATCCAGCTGGGGCCCGCCAAACAACAATGACGGCTGCAACCAAAAAATGGCCAGGCGCTGTGGTGGGCACCTGTAGTCCCAGCTACTTGGGAGGCGGAGGCAAGAGACTCGCTTGAGCCCAGGAATTGGAGGTTGCTGTGAGCTGTGATGCCACAGTACTCTACCCAGGGTGACAGCTTGAGGCTCTGTCTCAAAAAAAAAAAAAAAAAAAAGAATGGTTTCCAGTTGCATCCAGGTTGTCACAAAAGATACTACATCATCATATTTTATGGCTGAGTAGTACTCCACAGTATGCATATACCACATTTTATTAATCAATTCATGTATTGATGGGCAAATTGAGTTGTTTCTGTGCCTTTGCAATTGTGAACTGTTCTGCCCTAAATATTCCAGTGCAGGTGTTCTTTTTATAGAATAACCTTTTTTCCTTTGAGTATGTACCCAGCAGTGGGATTGCTGGATCAAATGGTAGGTCTACTTCAAATTTGTTGAGGTATCTACATACAATTTTCCATGGAGGTTGCACTAGTTTGCATTCCCACCCACAGTGTTTAAGAGTTCAGTTCTCTCTGCATCTGTGCCAGCATCTATTGTTTTGTTAATTTTTTTTTTTTTTTTTTGAGGCAGAGCCTCAAGCTGTCACCCTGGATAGAATTGCTGTGGCATCAAAGCTCACAGCAACCTCCAACTCCTGGGCTTGAGCGAGTCTCCTGCCTCTGCCTCCCAAGTAGCTGGGACTACAGGCGCCCGCCACAACGCCTGGCCATTTTTTTTTGGTTGCAGCCGTCATTGTTGTTTGGTGGGCCCAGGCTAGATTCGAACCCACCAACTCAAGTGTACGTGGCTGGTGCCTTAGCCTGTTGAGACACATGCGCTGAGCCTAAGTTTCCTTTTTAACGAAAGGGCCACCACCATACTGGTTCCTCCTAGTGAACCAACAACTAGTACTTAATTGCTCTATGTCTCATCTTTGCTTGGATGCAGAATGACTTCATATCACACTCTAAAGCTTCAAAAAGATCAGCACCTAATGAGTGCATTTTGGACTCTGTACCTTATCAAGCATACAGTGGATCTATTTTATGGAATAAAAAATAAAAAAATAGCATGGTTCCTGTTTCCAAAGAGCTCACAATCCAGTACAGGAGACAAAATCCTTACAAAGCACCCTACCAACAGGCACAAAATAATAAAGAATAAAATAAACTGCAAGGGGCTTAATTACAGAGAGAAAAATAATAGTTGGAAAAGATCTCTAGGTGAAATGTTTGTAGTCGGTCTACGGGGGTAGAAATAAGAACAGATGCAGACAGAGGAATATTTAAAGTTCAATAAAGATCCTATTCAAATATACAACGTTGAAGGTAAATAGTGTATAGGTGACAAGAAGTAGATTGGCATATTTAGAGCAGAGGGGGCAATTTAGATGAAATTCTGGTAAGAGAACATGGTGATATTAGGTAGAGGGCCCTAGTTGGTTGGGGAGTTCGGATTCTTTTGTCTACCTTATACAGTCACAAAACTAATCTTTCATAAATGTCTTTTAATTAATGCCTTTGCTTATATGTGATGTGGTTCTCATTATCCATCTTATCTGGAGGCAAGAAAACCAGCTGGGAGGCTAAAAAATTAAATTTAATTAGGTTAATTCAGTAAAGGCCACAAAATTAAAAGCCATCAATCTAGGACACATAATAGAGGAAGGATGTGATACTTTGTTGACTAGAAAGTTCCAGGAAGGCCAGATGTGGTAGCTTACCCCTGTAATCCTAGCACTGTGTTAGACTGAAGCAGGTGAATTGCTTAAGATCAGCCTCAGCAAGAGCAAGACCCCGTCTTTACTAAAAAACATAAAAACTAGCCAGGCAGTGTGGTGGGTGGGCACCTGTAGTCCCAGCTACTCAAGAGGGTGAAGCAACAGGATTGCTTGAACCCAAGAGCTTGAGGTTGGTGTAAGTGAGCTGTGATGCAACAGTACTCTACCCAGGGTGACTAAATAAGACTTTGTCTCAGAAGAAAAGGAAAAAAAAACCTCACAAATAAAAGGATGATGGTAAACATTAGTGATCGTGAGTGAAGGACACTGATGAAGAGATGAGTTCAATTTATTTCCCTCAAAACATGAAATTAAATTTCCACAATTCGTACTAACTTTAAATACACATTCCTATTTAAACCTAAAGATTATTCTCTAGTCAAATTTTTAAACCAAGAAGAACTAGGAAAGAGTTCAAATGTAAAATCTTCAATTTAACATCCTACCTTTATATACTTTTATACTTCTTTTATATTTTCTTAAATATTATTTTCCCAGTATGACAGAATATTAATTTAAAAGTGAGTATATAAGACAGGGTACACCTGTAATCCTAGCACTCTGGGAGGCCGAGTGGATGGACTGCTTGAGATCAGGAGTTCGAGACCAGCCTGACCAAGAGTGAGATCTTGTCTCTATAAATAGCGAGGCGTTGTGGCAGGCTCCTGTAGTTCCAGCTACTTGGGAGGCTGAGGCAAGGGTATCAATTGAGCCCAAGAGTTTGAGGATGCTGTGAGCTATGATACCATGACACTCTACCAAGGGCAACGAAGTGAGACTGTCTCCAAAAAATAAAATAAAATAAAATAAAATAAAAGTGAGTCTATGTTTACTTTACATATATTTGGGCTGAAGGGTTTTCATATAATCTCTCTAACCATTGTTTTTCTTTTTACATCATATATGGGATTTCATATTCATATATATTCTTTTTTTTTTTTTTTGAGACAGAGCCTCAAGCTTTCACCCTGGATAGAGTGCTGTGGCATCACAGCTCACAGCAACCTCCAATTCCTGGGCTCAAGCGAGTCTCTTGTCTCTGCCTCCCAAGTAGCTGGGACTACAGGCGCCTGCCACAACGCCCGGCCATTTTTTGGTTGCAGCCGTCATTGTTGTTTGGCAGGCCCAGGCTGGATTCGAACCCGCAAGCTTAGGTGTATGTGGCTGGCGCCTTAGCCCGCTGAGCTACAGGCGCCGAGCCCAAATATATTCCTTTTAATTGTCGCATTTGTTTAACCATTTGTTTATACAGGGCTATGGCTACTAAAATGTTCCAAAAATTCCTAAAAATAAATTTATGTCTTATTATCTTAAGAATACTTTCGTAAATGAATTTTATTAATATAATTATTTCTTAGAATGTTACTGTTACACATATAAAGAATATTCCTATTTAGTCATACTGGCTCCAGCATTTAAGTTTTTGTAGATGCAAAGTATATTAGTACACTGTTATCTTTTTACCAATTCATTTGTGTCTAACTATGATCATTTACTACTAAATGTGTATGTACCCACTGTATATTTGTTACATAGACAATTAAACTCTAAAATTTGTTTAATGTTATCGTGTACATCTTTCATATAGCTCTACATCAGAATGTCTTAATACACTAACCTTCAAGAAGGCAGAAACAGATTTATCTGACTTTGAACAAGAACGTTCAAAAAAGCCTTCAATCTATAAAGATCTAATGATGCTGTTGTTAACATATTTACAGACTGTTTGGGATACTGGTGGTCACATAATTAAAATAACTTCTTTTCCAGATGAAAGGAGTATTAGAAAAGAAATCTCTATTATCCTTATTTATTCAGAAAACGGGTTATAATTATACCTCATAACCCTATAAAATCATTATTTAAATCCAGTGTTGGTAGCTTTTTGTCTTTATTCATATGTGTACCAAGTGTTAAACGTAATTATTGTTGGGCATTTGAACTTTATTTTTCTTTAATATAAAAAATGCTGCTATTAAAAAAAAAAAAAACTTCTTTCATAGAACAAAAGCTAAAGTCTAAAACAGTTAAATGACTTCACAAAAATCCTGCAACAAACGGTGGCAGAGCCAGGTCCTCATGTTCAGTATACCACAACATTGCTTCTTGAGAAATTAGCTCAATTTAACAACTTCCACCATAAGTAGAAAGTCAGAAATATAAATGTGTTATAACTCTTGTCATTAAGCAGCTTGGTGACTTTCTGGAAAGAAAACACACACAAAAACTCAAGGACACAATACAAGACAACATTTTTTTTTTTTTTTGAGACAGAGTCTCAAGCTGTCACCCTGGATAGAGTGCTGTGACATCACAGCTCACAGCAACCTCCAATTCCTGGGCTCAAGCGAGTCTCTTGCCTCTGCCTCCCAAGTAGCTGGGACCACAGGCACCTGCCACAACACCTGGCCATTTTTTGGTTGCAGCCGTCATTGTTGTTTGGTGGGCCCGGGCTGGATTCGAACCCACC
>CAUYON010063034.1:0-24659 GCA_963573935.1 Arctocebus calabarensis | reverse complement strand
AGCTACTAGGGAGGCTGAGGCAAGAGAATCGCTTAAGCCCAAGAGCTGGAGGTTGCTGTGAGCAGTGTGACGCCACGGCACTCTACCCAGGGCGATAAAGTGAGACTCTGTCTCTACAAAAAAAAAAAAAAAAAAGAAAGTTCATCCCTGCTGTGTCACTTCCCTGCTCCAGAACCCTGAAGGACACACCATGATGCTAGAACAAATTCCAGAGCACCATGTCCATGACTGGTGCTTGTCCACTACTTGACCATGTACTGCAGTTGCAGGTCATTAGCTCTGCCCCAGTCCCTGGCTTCCTTGCTGTCCCTGTCCCAGGTTTTTATACTTGCTATTCCTTTTGCTTGGAATGTTCTTTCAGGATTGAACACGGCTTATTCTCTCTTCATTCGATCTCTGCCAAAATGTCACCTCTTCGGAGAGGTCTTCTGACCCTACAGTGTCTAAAATAATGCCCCCCTCACTGCCGTCTCTCACCCTGCTTGCTTTTCTCAAGGCTCTTATCATGAGTGTGTATGTCTTGTTGGTTTGCTTAATGTCACCTGCACTAAGGTGTACACAGGGTAAGAAGGATCATTGCCTTTTTAAACACTTTGTATCTCCAGTTTCTAGAATGGAGTCTGCATGTAGGTGCTCGCTGAGTATTTGCTGGGTGAGCCTGGCTGTGTGCCTGCATGGCTGCTTACCTTGGCTGCAGGGGCGGGGGCAGAGGTAGGCCCAGGCTTGGCTCACTGCAGAAGTCAGCTCTTCCGTGATTTGCATGCTGAACCAAGAGAAATAAAGAGATTTGCTGGTTTAATTTCTTTTGCCCTGGGAAAGTTAAAGATCACAGATAATCCAAAACTCTGTGCCAAGTCCTCTGATTTATAATTGAGGAATTATCCACATAGAGGTAAACAAGAGCGAAGGACTGACGAGTGAACTGTAGGAAGAGAATGATAGGAAACAGACGCAGGGACCCATGCAATCTCTGCGCCTTCAGCTGGTCTGGGTTCCTGCCAGCTCTTGCTTAAACTTGGATCCAGAGAATCCCTGCTGATTTTTACTCTCAGGACCCTTTGGGCCATGCTGCTGAGTTGAAAGTTGGGAGAGGGGGTCACTGCAAGCGGGGGAAGCCTGGGTAAATCCTGTCCACCCATGACAATATCTTGCATGCATCTGAAAATACTGAGTGAATAAATGAGACTGTTGAGCTGAAAGGGGAACAGTGGCCTTGTGAAGACTGTTATTGTCAAGCAAACTCTGGACTAAGAGTGAGGAGCCTGGGCTGGCTTCCCTGTGCATATAACTCCAGACATGCCCCAAGGCCTCAGTTTCCATAACTGTGCAATGACAGCCTGGTCTAGCTGGACTACCAGCTCCAACAGCCTTTCACCCTCAGAACTTGCCTTCCCATCTTTATTGTCTCTGGTTCTCACATGTGTGCTACCAGAAGCAAGGCCCATTGGGCTGGAGCACATCCATTGTTTTTAAGCACCAGAGGTTATTTAATAGCAATTCTCCCAGAATATTTTTCATGCCATCCATAGAAGAAGGTTCTGGAAGGTAGCCATCATCAAAATAGGAAGTAAAGCCGGGCTGGTATTCTATTTATCAGATTATACAGGCTTAACCAACATACCTGTCTCTTGGCAGCTTGAGCCAGTTTCAGAGTGGTGAGAAGTCAGCTCTGTGGCTTGTGGGATTTGGTACCTGCTTGGCTTCTTTCCATAGTTCACAGCTGTGGAGGCCCAGTGAAGGCCCCGGTGGCCTTCTCCTCCCTCAGAGCCTCAGTGCAGCTCACACAGGCCGGGAAGGCCCAGGTTTCCTCTGTCCACTTTAGCATTTGACTATAAGCTGCCTGTGAATCTGACCACTTTCTTCTACTCTGAGAAGTGTCCCAAAGCATTAGTCCAGCAGAAGTCAGACCCCTCCACGCCTCTCCACTCTATAGCCCGAGTCACGAGCAAGAATGAGAGACCTGACAGGCAGTCTGGGTGCAGGGTTCCAGACAAGCTGCAGCTGGACGATCTCTCTGAGCCTTAGTCTCCTCAGATGGGAGGGAGGCTGGGCTCTACCAGCCTTCAGAGTTTCCCTGACCCCAAGCCAGAGCTGGCCCTGTCTCACGAGGGAGGTATGGTAGGCACATTATGTAACTTCTGTAAAGGCAGGGCCTTTGCTTTTTCTTTTCTTTTTAATGATCCTAGGTGCTCTAGGAAGAGAGGAACATTTTTATGGTCCCAGTAACCAAACAACATAATGAAAATCATGGCAACTATCAGCCCAATAAAACCCATGGCAAAAGCCTCCACATTCTCAAACAAGACCCTGGGAATTTAAAGCTCTCTGAAGCCTTAAGTGGCTTGGGCCTTGCTAAAGGCCTTGGGATGCCAGCTGATGGCTGATGAAAGGATTTTAACACGCCACTGAAATTCTCTTTTCCAAAATAACCACTTTGGAAACTGTTAATTATAGACACACAACCAGCCCGAGCCCCCCAACAACACCGGGGCTTCTACCAGGGAGAGGTGGCTCCCAAGGCTGGCCACTGCCCTGCTCATGCTTTGTATCCGGGAAGTTCGCTGTAGGAGGAGAATCCAAATGAATTAAAACCACATGGCCACTCCCCCACCCCCAGCTGCTCATTCCACCTCCTTTCTCTGGAGACAGAGGCCAGTTCAGTCTAATTTGGTCCAGTGTTTTTGTTTCCTAAAATCTGTCTTGGGCTCTGGGCCATTAAAAGGTTGCAGCTGATTTTAATCTACAATGAATCAGAGACTTCGCTTCTTTGATTTTAAGGAGATTACAAATTGAGTGTCCCACAAACTCGGGATGGAGGGGGGAACAGATCCTGGAAGGCACAAAAACTGATCTCCATTAAGTGATCTCTCAAAGCCGGGGGAGGGGAGAGGTAAGAGGAGGCAAGGTCTTGCCGCTGTGACCCAACTATAGGAACTCAGAACCCGTCCTGTGTGAACAGAGCTAAAAATCAAGGATCAGGACTTGCAGAGGCTACATCCCTATCTTCAATAAGTGAATTTCCCACGTTATTGCTGGGTACCTCCCATATGCTAAAGCCGGGGTCAGCAAACGGCACACTGGTCAGGTCTGGCCTGCAGCCTCGGTTGTTAGTAAAGTTTCATGAGAGCACAGCCATGCCCATTTATTTCTGTATCATCTACGGCTGCCTTAGATGTGGCAGCCTCTCTTGTGGGGGAGAACTGCAGCCCAGAAAACCAAAAATATTTACTGCCCCTTTGGAGTAGGGACTGCTGCACAAGGGATCTATACTATAATAAATCTTACGGGGCAGGAGTTCCACTTACACGACCATAAAAGACAGATTTAGGATTTACTCAATTTCCACCTCACCCCCAAAGTCTAGTTTAGTCTTTCTAAACATCACCCTTCAGGAAAAGTGTCTCTATGTTCATTTAACTAATGACAATAAAAAGCAATGCCAATAGTCATGCCACTCATTTGAAGGTTCAAAGTACTTGTCCTGACAACTCCACACTCCCACTCCACAGGTGAAGAAACAGTCACTGAGATAAAGCAGCTCACTGAAGTTCACTCAAGAAACAGCACAGTTAGGAAGAACCGGGCCTGAGTCATTGGATGACAGAATGGAGGGAGCTGGGGTGCTCTAACAAACCCCCCTCCATTATGCATGTCATTCTGTCCACTCCAATGGGGTCCTGTACAATACAGTGAGGGATCGGGTCTGCATTTTCAAGGTAAATTAAAAAAAGGTAGCACTGAGCATTAGGGAACAGCATGAGGATCAGCCAGACCAGGCCACACTCGCCCCTTGAAAGCCACCTTCATCCAATTATTTAGCTCCTGCAACCCCTAAAGACCACTGACTACATTTCTAGTGAGTAACATTTGCATCAGAGGCTCTTTATTTGGGGCTTCTTACACAGGGAGTTGTTTTCTTGTTGTTGTTGTTTTTAGAGACAGAGTCTTACTTTGTCACCCTCGGTAGAGTGCCATGGCATCACAGGTCACAGCAACCTCCAGCTCTTGGGCTTAGGTGATTCTCTTGCCTCAGCCTCCCCAGTAGCTGGGACTACAGTGCCCGCCACAAACCCGGCTATTTTTTATTGCAGTTTGGCCAGGGCAGGGTTTGAACCCGTCACCCTTGGTATATGGGGTTGGCGCCCTAACTCACTGAGCCACAGGCATCACCCCAAAGGGAGTTGCTTTTAGGGAAGAGCAAGGGCCCCTGGCTTTGCCCTCCCCAAGTACCCACATGCCAGTCCATCACTACACCTGTCATGGAATCATTGCTCATCAAAGGGACTCAGAAGTAGCCTTTAATCTGTCGGGGAACATGGCCCTTCTGGCTTCTGCCTTTCAGTGAGCTCCCAGTGCATCCCCCCCGCACCCTCTGATTCCCACGGCACCAAGGGCTGTAGGTGTCACCCTCACAGCTCTGTTCTGTCTAGACTCGGTTCCCTGGGACCCTTGAGCTGGGGTTCTGTTCCATGGGACCCAATAGCCAGGACAGTTTTGTTACTGCTTCCTTGAGTCCAGACTAGAAGAAGAGCAGAGACTCAGGAGTCTGGCAGGGAAGCATCAGGAACCTACATGGATGTTCAGACACCTAACTTAACAAGGTCCTGAGCTGCGCTAAAGAGTGATAAACTGCGACTCTGCATCTCTGGCGGTGGCTTCATTGCCTTTGAATGGAATGGAATGCATCATGGCTAATCAGCAGTCACTGAGTGACTTTTATGAGCTGGGTGCCACTTGGATGAACGAACTGGTGAGACAGAAGCTGAGGCAGTCACCTGCCGGGGGCTGGTCTGTGAGGAGGTCACCTACCGAGGAGCAGGTCAGTAGAGTGCAATTTCCTCCCATACTGAGGTGTTCAGAACTGTCTGCCCACACGTACACCACTGAGGTGTTTGGCCAGACTCCACAACTTCCCTGAGGGTCGCCAGTCTCAAGGCCCCGCGCAGTCTGGAGCCCTCACACAGGACAGAGCAGTTTAGTTGAACTCTCTCCTGTGCTAGCAGACACAGCTGAGCCGGAAGAAAGCCAAGTCACAAAACTCATAAACACTTCCTGGGGCTGGGCTCACAGACTAAAGCTTGAAGTAGAGCAAGCCAGACAAGTCTGAAACCCACGAACACACACCTCGACGCTCAGGCTGTCGCTGGCTGGGCAAGCGGGGGCCCGAAAGGCCTTGGAGCAACGAAGGAGTACATAATTGTAAAATGACGGGTCTGCCTTCTCTCCCTTCTAAACATAATGGGTGTGAATTATGGATTTTTACTGAAAATTGATTTCATTTGTCCTTCAAGAAAAACCAGGCAGTGGCCTCTGTGTGCTCTCCTTCCCCACCTGCTCACGGGATGCTCTCCCTCCATTCAGCTCCGGACATGGAGCTTTTGCTATCTATCAATAGCATTTTGTGTCCTGTACTACCAAGGGCTGGTACCCAGGGCAGGACATGAACTTCACAAGCATTGAATGTGTACCAACTTGTGACATGGGAGTTGCCAGAAATATTCTCATTTCTAACTGAGAATATTCATAGAATCTTGAAAGTTGGTTCAGCGCCTGTGGCTCAGCGGGCTAAGGCGCCAGCCACATACACCTGAGCTGGCGGGTTCGAATCCAGCCCAGGCCCGCCAAACAACAATGGTGGCTGCAACCAAAAAATGGCCGGGCGTTGTGGCGGGCGCCTGTAGTCCCAGCTACTTGGGAGGCAGAGACAGGAGACTCGCTTGAGCCCAGGAATTGGAGGTTGCTGTGAGCTGTGATGCTACGGCACTCTACCCAGGGTGACAGCTTGAGGCTCTGTCTCAAAAAAAAAAAAAAAAAAGAATCTTGAAAGTTTCAGCTTTCCCCTCCTGCACACTTGCGTGTGGGCACCCGCCATGTGTGTATACACACGCAAACACAAAATTTCCCTCAACTTCTCCCAACACGTCTATGGCAAGATTTGCCCAACACAGATCCACACCCACTCCCCAGATTTCCCCTTCATCCCCCCATATAGAAATATGGGCACCTAGGCAAGTGGTACTCCCCCCACCCAGACACACATGGGACTTTCTGACCCCTCAGCACACCCCAGCACGCATGAACTGGGGACCCAAGGATGTTTATATTCCCACACGTGTACACGTGTGTGTGCACACACACATTCCAGCTAGTTCCAACACAGCCGTGACAGGCCTGGGTCTGTTTGCCATTGTTTGTCCTGTGCCTCTATCAGGCGTCCAAGCAACCTAGAAGAGGTCACGAGAGGTTTGCTGTCCTGTTTTGTAGCCTTTACCCCAAGACTGAGTGTTGGAGAGGTGGCTTTTTAAAATCCTATGTGGGTAGCAGGGTGGAAAGCAGAGACAAAGGCATTCCTTCCAATCCCCTGACTGAGCTTCACTCGCTCACTAATGAGCACTGTTCTGGACTATTGGGAGGAGTTCTTTGTTACCCTGTCTGAAACCAGGCTGGGAGGATGGAGGCTCGGCTAAAGAATTTCTGGAAGTCCCATCTCAAGGATCTGCTTCATCACCTCTTATCCCTCCGATTATTCTAGGCTCAGGCTTCCTGGGGGCAAACTGTGTCCTCCGAAAGCCTGAGTGGGAGGCACCAGCCACCCCAGCATAGATTAACGTGGGTAGAAATGGAAGAAGATAAAAAATGGGGATTTTTTTATTGGAGGGAAGTTTGATCCACAAGAAAAGGTAGTTTTCTTAAAAAAAGAAAAAGTGGTTTATAGAGGATTCTGCTCCCCACCCTAACCGCAGTGAACGTTCTAAAGGGCTCACTTGGCAACTGCAAAGTGAATACTGTCTTTGCGTTGACAATAAGACTGGCTAATGCACAAGTTCATTTTACATTTCCAAGAACCACATGGACTTTGTGTGTCTAAGATACTAAGAAGTTCTGGCTTCTTTCTGTGTGGACTTGGCCAGAAGGAAGGTCTTCTGTTGCAACCGCACCCCCCCACCCCTGGCCCCCATGCCCCAGGTTACTCACAGCCTGCTCAGCTCTGTCTGCATTGGGCTTGTAAGCCCCACCCTGCTCTCACCAGAAGAGCCCTTTCTTCCAAGGACTCCCCTTGTGAAGCTGTGCACCGACGCCAGTGTCTAGTCCACTTTTCAAAGCTCTGTTGGAACTTTTTTCTGGAATGCCCTTCGGACCTGTTGTATGGGGGTCTGACAATTATGTTCACAAACTCTTCCTAGAAAGTGCTTGGAATGGTGGACTAGGCATGGCTTCCCAAGGGGAGCACTGCAGGGGTGACCCTAGTGATATTCAGCAAAGAGGTATGTAGCGCCTTTTCCAGGATGAGCTCGTGAACTATCAGACCTCATGCACTGTGTGCAGGCCACGGTGGAGGCTGATCCTTCGGTTCTGCTGCCTTCGTTTCTAGATCTCTGGCTCCCTTTCCCTCCACACCACTCAGTGAAGGCTGTGGGCTCACTTGCCGAGTGAGGAAACAGCTGTAGCAACATCCCATACTGGTCCTGGAAGAGACACTGTGCTCCCAGATCCAGCCTGTACTCTGCTCTCCTGGGGAGAAGTGCTGACACTCTGGCTTTGGCATGGCCAGGACCTCCCTGCCTACAAGAGGCACTGTCAACACGCATCACCAGCCCATGGGGGAGGTGTGATTAGAGCCTGTAAACACCTCGGGCTTCTAGATAAAAGACAACACCTTGAAGTTTTATTGTCTACCTACTCTGTTTCTTAAATTGTTCCAGCTCCCTTCTGTTTTTCTTTTTTTAATAGTTAAACTTTATTAGGTATTAATTTCAAAAAAGGCCTCCTTGCACTTCAGAGCAGGATTTCATTTAGTGCCTCAGAGAATTTCTTTCCATGACCTGGACTCTCAAAAGACTCTCTCGGTTGGGGCAGTGTTTGGTGGCTCAGTTTGGTTTGATTTAGTAAATTGAACCGCTGACACCTGCCCTGAGAGGCAGGGCAGAACTGGGGAATAGGGAAGGTTGTGAACTCAGAGCTAGGCTGCCCGAAGGTTGAATTCTAGCTTGACAGTTCCATATGGCCCCTTGGACAGACTTGATTACCTCTCTGAATCTGTGTTTTGTCACCTGTAAAATGGAGACAACCCCATCGTCCCCTCTGGGCAAAGTAATAAAGACACCAATCTAGGGAGTGGTGGGCAGGAGCTCCTGTCTTAGCATTTGGCCCCTGGAGAAGTGGAGAGGACACCTCTTCCTCGAGTCTGTTTCTCCTCCCTGAGGCCTTATGTCTAGTCCTAGAGGCTTCCTCATCCCTTTTGGAAAGTGTCAGCTGGCTAAACCAGAAATTTCTCATCTCAATTTCCCCCAGTGCTCCTGGGCAACACTATTCCCCTCCAGCCTCCCTCTAGACCCATCCCCAAGCAAGGAGAAGAAAAGAGCTTTCCATTGTTTCTAGACAGAGCACATGAGGGCACTGGCTTGGCTTTGTTGCACCCACTTCAGAAAAGATCAAACTGCAGGCCCCACGAAGTGTCAGTCCTCCAGAGGAGAGCTCCAGGTCCCGGGGAGCAGGGGGAGGCCAGGCAGGGTGAGCTGGTGCTGTCACACAGGGGCCAATGCAGCCAAGACACACGCAGCTGTCCAAGGTAGAGCCTGCTCACAGGTGCTCTCATCATGCGGGATCCCACCTGGAAGAGTCCCTAGAAGGTTCCCTGGCAGGCACAGCTGCCCTATGTTAGAGAACTGTGCTAAAGGCATCCACACAGGGTCCAGTCCCTCCCTAAGTGAGGATTCTTGCTGTCTCTCAGGTTCCCAGAAAGGAGAGCAGATGCGAGAGTCCTGAATAGGCACAGTGGAGGTTAACACACTTTAAATTAAGCTTTCTATGCTTAGAAGAGGCCGCGGTTCCCATAAATCCCCTGGAGCACGGAGCTCTGAGGTGGAGGGTTCAGTCCGTTTGTTCTTTCAAAAGTGTGCCTTGGAAGCCAGGAGTTATTTGTTTCGGAAAGGTAAGTGCTCATCAGGTGGGTGGTCTTTGCATTTTTTGTGTGCTTTGATTCCCTCCCTTTTCTTTTTGGGACCACTGAGGGGTTATTTTTCCTCCTCCCAGTAGTGCTCTGGGGGTTTGGCTGCAAATGCCTCTGTGCTGGGTTTTCCCACAGGCCCCTGCAAAAGCTGCCCGGCTGCCTTCAGAAAGCCCCGGGTGGCCCCGTGGGGGTGGGGGGTTGGAGCTGCAGCTGTGCACCCCCTCCCTTCTGCCGCCAGCTTTGATCAGTTTTTGTGGGGGCTGCCTGCAGTCTGACCTCCCATCTGTAGTATCTCTCAGGTGGAAAGTTCTGTTCAGCCTGTCTGTGGCTTCAAAGGCTCTCCCTCTGTTGGGCTGGGATAAAACCGATAATGGTTCTCATTTTGTTGTGTGATCTCCCAGCAGCCCTCATCTTTCAATGGACAGCTTTGCTTGTTTGGTTGGGCTGGTCTGGCAGAACTCAAACCACCTTTCTGGTTGAGGAAGCACATTAACGTCCTCTCTATCCCAGACAAAGATACTGGGAACACTGAGGCCGGACACCTGGTGACTCAAGATCTGGGGCTGAGCAGGGCAGAGTGATGAGGGGCAAAGAACTGCCAGAGCCTGTATGTCTGTGGAAAGGAGCACTCAGGCCCACACAGCTGAGGGAGAGCCAGTGCTTTCTGCTCTAGCTCCTTGCAGGAGTCCCGCATGACAGCTGATGTCACACAGCACCCCACGCCTGTGCCTGAGCCTGGTCTGGGTGTAGGAAAGAGCAGAAGTCCTAAAGTTAAGAACATGATCAATTAACTATTTTGAGAAGTAGGCACTAGGCCAGCCAAATTTGGGAAGTTCCTGTTCTGGCCTATTATTTCCAACAGTTGTAGCCTCATAGCCTCGGTTCTCAGCCCAACAGGTTAGCAACAGCTACCTTGGTTGCTCCGGGGCCTGCTTCCAGATCTTGCCCCAAATCTGCTAACCCTATGCTTGGGCCTTCCAGCCTTGGTGGCCTGGGTAAAAGGACAAGGGCTGGACAGCTGAGGTGGCTGTCAGCGAGGTTGGGCAGGGGCCGCAGCTGCAGCTTGTCGTGATGTGGTGGGGTCAGGCTGCAGTTGCCCTTCGGTTTCCTCATATTTAAAATAAGGGTGGCCCAGGGCAGCAGGAGCAGTCAGGAGAGCATCCTTCTTCCGCAGTCTGATAGCACAGTGCTCTTCCTTCCTTTTGATCATACTCAAAACAACTGTAATAGAACAATAAGTCCAGGAGGAGGCCACAGGTGGGGTTTATTATGCTGTTGTCCTGTGGCAAAGCCTTGCCTGGCTTTATCTTGCATTGAGGTCTGCATGGGAGGAAATCTGGCAGGCTCAGTGCTTGTCTCCCTGTTGCTGACCTCCCTCCAACGCAGAATTCTGGGAGGACAAGGAAAGAGCTGCCACACTGGCTCTTCCCTGACTGAGCCACAGCAAGGGGGAAATCAGCCCAGCTCTCTCCAAACTCTAAAATGTGACTCTGCGAGAAGCAAAGAGCTAGAGCCCTGGGTTCAGTCCAGGGATCTGGACAGGACTCCAGAAAGTGTCACTTTGCCCCAGGAAAGGACTTCATCAGAGCTTTTTACAGCAGGCAGTGTTCTCTCTTCTCATTCAGCTGGGGGAGTGAGTTATGTCAGAATGTGTCCTCTGCAAAAGAGCAGGGGACAGAGTCAGCAGTGAACTCTCCCACTTCTTGCACTGGAGAGGTCACTTGGTCAGGGGTTTCATCTCTTCTCCCAACACGGTTGAGAGCAGAGAGAGGACCTCAGGGTATTATATAATAACATTCCTTCCTTTGCAGTCTGGTAGCTGAAGTGTTAGCAAATTTGGAGGGAAGACCTTCCTGACAGGGCCTGGGAACCCCTAGGAGAATGTCTTCCCTATTTCACATGAATCTTTACAGATTAATTAAGGGCCTGAAGGAGGAAATACTCCTTGGGGCTGAGAGGAACTTGACTGGTCCTAATTTTGACTACATTTTCCCCTGAACACAGCTGTTTTGCCTTCCATCTGCTGTTTGTAGGATCTAACCAGGTCATCACAGCAACTGTGATCTCAATCAATCCATTACTTAACCTCACTGTCAAAGAGAAACTCCAATGTCAGTGTTAGGAAAACCATCCGTGAGTCAATACGTCTTTCTCCTTTGGCAACAGAGTGTGAGAGATGCTGGCTCAACTGTCCCTGTGGGGCCTGAGCCTTTTGTAATGTTGTGAATCAAGCATAGAGTAAACCTGGGTTCAAGGTCTGGTTCCACCAGCATTTGACGATTGACCTTGAACAGGTTACATGATCTCAGAGCCTACAGATGAGGAGCATAACAACCTCAAGGACTGTTTTGAGGACTAAATGAGATAATGTATGTGGTGTCCCTAGCACATGTTAAACATTCTATACAGTGTGGCCATTATTATCACCACCATTTCAAATAGGGTCAATTCTGAGTGGTGCCCATGGGTGAACAGTGAATCCCACTCTCTACTATAGAAGTGAATGCATGAGAAACGCAAGAGAAATAGATTTGTTAGGGCAAAGTTTTTAATGAAGTTCACCTGTAACACCAGCAGCAACTCCAGGGATGGAACTCAGCTTTCTGGATGACCAGATTCTATCTCTCTCTTCAGTTACTTTCTCTCTCGGTGCAACCCCACTGTACTAGTTTCTTGGGCTGCAGCAACAAATTGTCGCAGAGTCAATGGCATAAAAGAATAGATAATTTTTCTTTTATACTTCTGAAGGCCATAAGTCTCTGTCGTCAGGGCTGTACTTCCTCAGAAGACTCTGGGGGAGGTTGCCTCGCCTCTTCCAGCTTCTGGTCGCTCCGTGTGGTCCTAGGATGCTGGCTGTATAACTCCAGTTTCTGCCTCCATGGTCACACTGCCTCCCCGTCTCTCCTGTGTGTCCCTTGTGACAGAACACTTGGCATTGGATTTAGGGCCCATCTGGCTAATCCAAATGATTTCATCTCAAGTTCCCTAACTATACCTACAAAGACCCTTTACATAGATAAGGCCATATTTACCCATTCGAGAGTTAGAACATGCATGTATTACTTTGGGGACACTATTCAACGTCCTATATCCACTAACCCTGCAGAATATCCCACTGGATTATGACCAAAAAGTCAAGGTAAGAGTTCGTACTTGTGGCTGCTGAGAAACATCACCTGTTCTTCACTTGTCCCTAAGAAGGGAGGATGACCTACCACCTACAAAGGAAAACCTTCCTCTTCATTCTTTATTTATTGCCAGGGAGTGCAATTCTTCCCATCCTGTGAAAAACCAGAATACTTAGCATCCACTGGGAGGCTCAAATCAGTGCCAAGTCCTAGGTCTCTGTCCTGAGCCATATCCATTGGGGTTTCAAAACTTGTTTTGCCCCTTAGGCTTATGAGTGAACTGTGAAGACCGGCCGTATGGTCTTCACAGTTCTGAAGGCCCCTAGGAAGCTTCATTCTCTCAGTGCTCATGCCCTTCATCTCCTCCTCTTCTCACCAAACTCCTAAGGCCCATATTCTCGGAAAGGTTCCAGAGCCCAACTCCTTCATTCTCAAAGGCCTCCTCTGGCCCAGTCTTCTGGCCCTTCCTGTCTATTCCTCCTTCAACCCCTTATTCAACCACAAAGATCCATGTCTGATAGAAAGAACATTCTCCTAGGACTTCCAGGCCCCTGTCAGGACAGCTTTCCCTCCAAAATTGCTGACACTTCAGCTACCAGACTGCAAGGGAAGGAAGATTATGTTTTCAATCAAATGATACTTACATATCGTATATAAATTTAACATAGATCTCAGCTTCTATCAAGTGACTTTAGGAAAAAAGCCAGTATTACGCTTTTTCCCTTTGAGTCCAATTCCTTGGGGCTCTGCTGGTGGCCTTGCTTTCCCCCTCACATCTACTATTAATAACTTTGTGTTTGTAGCTTCCTTTTTGAAGGTATTCCTCCTATTTCTGGCTCACAGATATTGACAAGTAGCATGTGTAGAGGTCAGTCTTCACAAATTTGGGACCTCTGAACACTGGATTGTACACTAACAGCATCCCTGATGTTTACTGGAACCTGGCCAGGGGTGGGAAAGTCACTGGGCCCCACAGTTCTGAGAACAGGGAAATAGCAGGGACTAACTAGACAGAAAATGAGATATGGTAAAAGCCCCAGCATATCTTTTGCTTAGCTAAAGAAGAGCACAGCAAAGAGATGGATAAAGTCTATCATCCTTCAACTTGTTTGCTAAGGGCACACTTTCTCCCCTTTCTCTGTCCATGTGTTTGGGCAAAATTTGGGTCTGCACAAAGAGATGGTGAGTTCAGTGTATGCATGGAATATAGCCCTTTTAGAATCGCCTCATTCCACTTTAGAATGTGACTCCCAGAAGGATAAAATCTGACCCGAGCTCATACAGTGCCAGTAGGAATATAAAATGGTTCAGCCATGTGGAGAAGAGTATGGTAGTTCCTCAAAAAGTTAAAGGAAGAATCACCATATGACCTAGTAAATCCACCCCTAGTTATATACCAAAAATACCTTAAAACAGGAACTCAAATACCTATACACCAGTGTTCATAGCAGCATAATATTCACAATAGCCAAAGGGTGAACAAGTTTTGAAACCCCAATGGAAAGAACCCAAATGTCTACTGGATGTCTTATGGATGAACAAGATGTAGTATATCATTACAATGGAGTATTATTCAGCATAAAAAGGCATGAACTGCCCGTACATGCTACAACGTGGATAAGTCTGAAAACAGGTTCACGAGAGAAAGCCAGACACAAAAGTTCACACGCTATATAATTTCACTTATACGAAATATGTAGAATAGGTAAATCCACAGAGACAAAGCAGACTGGTAGTTTCCGGGACCTTGAGGAGAGGGGAATGTGGAGCAACTGCCTGCTGGGTGTGGGGTTTCCTTTTGGGGTGATAACATTTTGGAACTGGAGAAAGGTGATAGTTGTACATCACTGTGGATGTATAACACTAACTGCCCCTGAATTGTTCACTTTAAAATGGTTAATTTCATGTTATATGAATTTCCCCTCAATAAAAATAAATGTTTAAAAAAGGAAAGAGTAAAAAAAAAAATCATTTGTATGTATCCTGCGCACACACCCCAACCCCTATTCTATTCTCGTTCCTGTTCCTGCTCCCTCCCAGGCAGACCTGTGTGTCCATTCTTGGTGCCAGGACCAGATCAGCTCATGGTGCGATCACTTGATCCCACTTCTGAGACACATCCTCTAAAACCTCATGACTAAAGCTGAGTCTACACAGCAGCAACCAAACGTTTTAGCAGACAACAATGGGTGTGGGTGAGAGTACCTTAATATCCAAGCTATTGTTTCCCAATATTTTGTTTCTGTGGCAGTAAAGTGGATTTTGTAGGCAAGATGAACAGGTTTGCACATTTCTGTCCTTAAGAATTTCTGAAGGTTGGGGGAAGAAAAAAACCACAAATATTAGGACACCTAGACAAAGGTGTTGAAGGCCTGTAAGAAGCCTATCCAGCATGAAACTTTTATTTATCATAGTTATGATGAAAGAAAGTTCATACTCCCATTCTATTTGTTACAATCTCATTTGAGGAGTTTAGAGAGAGCTTTTAGTTTTGTACTACTAGAATGGAGAAAAATGCTCATAAGGAGAATTAGAGACATGGAGACTGGCCTGTATTAACTGGGACAGTAAGTTGTAGTCCATTGACAAAACTGTCATTCATTTATGCACATGAACTCCTCAAAGTCATTCATGAGGATTGGAATCAACATCTTCTAAAATATTTTGACCAACTCCCATGAGTCAAAAATGTTCTTAATGGAACTCATTCACTTGCTTATTATGGAGCAGCCATGTGCCAATAGGCAATGGGCCAGTCCACTGGCTAAAGAAGACCCCATCCCTTCCTTTCAGTGAGAAAGCTAGGATGGGCACACTCAGAGCAGCCTAACTACACTGCAAGTGCTCAGCAGAGGTACAGAGCCACAGGAGCACCAAGGCGTCACTGTCTCTGGGCCCTCTCAGAGTTGGAGATATTGGAGTCCAGGGTTGAAGAAAGACGAGTAAGAACAGCATCCCTACTGACCCAGAGGCATGAAAACAAATGGCATATCTGGGGAACAGTGCTGCAAGGAGAGAGAAGGTTGTCCGGGCAAGTCGGGCAGGCTGGGAAGGGCCTTGCATCTGACCCAATTCTTTCTGCTGACTTTTTCCTTTACATAAGAACAATAGCCAAATATTTATCATATATCATTTCCTTTAATCTTCTCTAAGCCTCTTTTACAGATGATTGCAGTGAGGTTCAGAAAGGTTAAGTGATCACCCCAAACAGGGATGTACACATCACTGGAACATAGAAGGAAATGTCTGTGAATTTCCTTCACAGCAATTACTGCTGCAGGAGAGGGATGGAAGGACAGGACCAAAAGGACACTGGAGGCTTTAAAAGTATTGGCAACATTTCATTTCTCAAACCGTCTTTGGGCACGTGCATACTCTTTGTGCCTTTTTATATGAAATTTTCACAGCGACTCTCCAACCTGTCAGACTGGTGCATTAGGTCAGCATCTCTGCTGGAAAGGAGGCTGGGTACTGAGGCTGGGGGCTGCTCTTTAATGTCTCAATGTCTGCTGAGCTTTTCACTGTGCTGGAGGATGAGTTGCTATTTATTCCACTTTGCCAAGGCCTCAGAGACAACACTTCTACAGAAAAAGCAGGACACACAGGTTTGACCCTCCTGGCCCCCTCAGGCAGGAAGTGAATGTGTCCCACCTGGGCGTGCAAGGAGGAGGGAGGAGTGGGCTGAGCCTCACTTTGTGTCTTATGTGCCACATGACTGATGGTGCTCTGAGCTCTTTTTAAAGTGAATTTCCCTTCAGTTGCACCATTTGCTTTTTCTGCCAGAGTATCCTGTCCCCTCCGGTGCACCCCCATGGAGGAGACCCAGCCCCCTCCTTGCCTTCCTGGCATGCAGAGTTTAAAACAAGAGCCCTCTGCCATCGGACATCCTTACCATTTCCAGCTATTGAGTGTAATCAGGTGTGCCAGGATCTGATTTCAAAGCCAAAAGCAAAGGGACTTGGAGGAATCCTCTCTCCCCGCTGCACTAGTAGAAGACAAAGGGGTCTGAACAAACAGGATGCGCTGAGAGCTGCAGAGAGCACTCCCAGCAAGATGGATGGGCAGGATGCAGGGCTGGAATAGATGGCCTGTAAACTTGGGCGTTGGCATGCGATGTAATCATGCCCAAGAGAGAAAAGGAGCAGAGCAAGAACAGTGATTCATCTGGCAGCCTCTCTGGATGGTTCTTGATAGACAGTTATGCTCTTTCAGGGCCCAGGAAATTATATAATCCCTGTCCTACTAGAAGATCCCGTTTCTGTCCATTTACATTACAGGGGAATGTTGATATTTCTAGAAATCAGAGAGAATTCACTATGGCTTGGAGGGCAGATAAGAGGCACTCAACAATCTAAGGACAAGGCAGAGCTGATGTGGGGTGGAGGTGGAGAAGCTGTGCTGAGTGCAGCTCAGTGTTTGGGTTTTGGGGAATCCATTCATTTCTGTCCTCGCTTCTATCTCTTAGCTCAGACCAACCCCAGGACCCAGGAACCTACATTTATTTAATAAACTCTCCTAATCATTAACTTGATCAGGGGTTCACTGTCATTCCAGATAATAGGACACTTCTTAGGAAGATATGCGCTCAGGGAAAATTTTAGTAATTTCTTCTTCCCACTGACACCATTTTCATATGGCAGAAATTAGACGCAAACAAAGGTCATCAAAGGCAACAAGGACATTGGATAGGAAGCTGCCTGTGCAGACTGCCCCCCTCTTTAATGGCAGCACTTAGTGGTGTTTGCCGCCAGTTCACCATCTTTCAGAGATAGTTTTCTGGTACCTTTCAAACCAGGGAGTACTTGCAATATAGCCTATAGGTGCCTCAGACTGTTACATTGACTGGGGGATGCTCCTGGAATTTTTTAGATGAGGCTGAAAGGACCGTCCTACACAACTGAAGAACTACCCCAGCCTTTCGCTAATTGAGCAATACTGATGGAATTAGTCACTTCTGACCCTCAACTAAACCCCAAGCTTCTCTGACCTGGAGGTTTTGGACATAAAACTGCAGAAAGAGTCTCTGAGAACAAGTGGTTTTAAAGGCCACTGCTGGTTCTAGATGAAATAAAAGCACCCAGAAAATGCAAACCTGCCTGACACCTATACTTCATCAATTGCCTTTAAAGGCAACTCTGAAACAAACTCAAACGTTCCCAAGAGAAATTCTAACCCAGTTAAAGTGTTAGAATATTTATGGAGATGCTTCCTCCCAGGGCTAGACTTGCAGGAGCTAGAGATTCAGAGATTGCCTCTCAGAATCGTGAAGTAGATCTGGAGCATATATTAGGTGTTTTTGTCCCTATGCAGTGTAAATAGCTGGCAGCAATACCTCAGCAATGGCTAAGAAATAAAATCCTAGCTAATAGTGGGAATATGCAAAGCAAAATGAACATACTAGTTCTAAAAAATTTCTAGTTATGTGAAAAAGGCAACATGATTGGGGCTTTTCTTTAGTATGGTCAGAGTGGAAACTGACTATAAGGTCCTTCACGGAATTCTAGCTACAATAAATGGATAGACTAGGGCTATTTTGTTTTGTTTTGTTGAAGGGGCAGGGGAGATCAGCAGATATCATCTAGATTTTTCTTACGGGGAAAGTCTTCATGAGTCCATCATTCTACTCATAAGAAAATGACCTGCACAAAGAATTTAAATTCCATGGAGATTTTGAGCACAAAGCTGCCATGTCTTTCAAAACTTGATTTATGATTCAAAATGAACTGCTTCTAACGTGGATTATCCAGCCAGGAGGGGTGGGAAGGGGGAGATCCATTAATCAAAAGGTAGCAGGAGGCCCTTCCAGGTGAGTCAACTACAGAAAGGCAAGAAGTGAGTGAGCCCAGGCAGAAAAGGGATACCCCTTCTCTCACTCCTGGTGCAGCCAGAGACCAGTGTGCTTCAGGGAAGCTCACTGGAGTGGTCTAACCTATATTCTCTCCTAGAGTCAGTGTGACTGGAGCTTGCCCAAGAAGAATTTAAATTTTAGGTCTGACACACAAGTTGTATGGCATTAAGCAAACTATTCTAAATCTGAGCCATGGGCCCTTCTCAAATGAGGATGATAGTACCTGCCCCAGAGTGTTGTTAGGGAAACAAGTGAGCATTTATTGAACACCTAGTACAAGCCAGGTTTGGTGTGAGGTATTGGAGAGACAAGGGTAAAAGATCTGACGGTTTCATTAGCTCATTTATGTAGCACACAGGGCGCAGACACTGTCTAGCATATAATAGCTGCTCAGTAAATGTTAGTTCCCTTCCTCTTACTAGCTGTACCACTAGGTATCTGCTGTGTGCAAACCCCTGTGTGGGCCCTTAGACCTGACATTATATAGTATGTGATAGCTTCAAAGCTGGTTTCACACCTGAGAGCAAATGTCAGCAGTTTTGGCACTTGCTTGTGGACAACCAGCAGTGATGGTAGGAGAGATATTGACCTCATACATCCTTTAAACTGAAGCAGCCCTTCTTTTATTGATTTTTTATCCTGGACCTCTAAGAAAGAACCAACAGGGGTGCTTAGGACATATCAACAAACAAACCAAAGACGAACACCCTCCAGAGCTTACGTTGTAGCAGGGAAGACACATGAAGGGCAAGACTGTGAGCTGGGGCTAAATGGTGTAAGTGGGCTCGGCGCCTGTGGCTCAATGGGCTAGGGTGCCAGCCACGTACACCTGAGCTGGCGGGTTCGAATCCAACCCCAGGGCCTGCCAAACAACAATGATGGCTGCAACCAAAAAATGGCCGGGCATTGTGGTGGGCGCCTGTAGTCCCAGCTACTTGGGAGGCGGAGGCAGGAGACTCACTTGAGCCCAGGAATTGGAGGTTGCTGTGAGCTGGGATGTCACAGCACTCTACCCAGGGTGACAGCTTGAGGCTCTGTCTTAAAAAAAAAAAAAAAAGGTGTAAGTGCCTTGGGAAAATACCAGGCAGTGTGGGAGTAAGGAGAGGGAGCTGCACCTTCAAACAGGTTATGTCTCATGGAGGAAGTGAGGAGAGGAGGTTAGCAAAAACTTAGGGGTGAGGGAGTCACCCCACTCTCTAGGGGGAGCTATGGTGCTCTCAGGAAACGCATTCTAGCACAGGGTTCAGAAGCGCAAAGGTGGAGGTGTCCTTGGGACAGGAGTTGGAGGAGACAGGGTGGCTGCAGCAGGAAGAGACAGGGAAGGAGGTGCTGCTGGATACGGGGAGCTTTACAGGCCAGTGAAAGGACTTTGTTTTCAGCCTGAGTGAAAAGGAGGTCACTTCATAGAAATGGCATGATCTGCTTTGTGTCTTAAACCTGAGGAGTCATTGCAGTAACCCTGGCTCAGACCTTCCATGAAGGCTAGAAACCCTTTTATCTGCACTGTTGTCCTCACAGGCCCCTTAGGCTTAACGATCAGTCAGATTATCTCAGTTCCCATCTGACACCTTGGGAAACTGGGACTCAGGGAGGGTCTGGGTGTTCTCTGAGGGCTAGTGCTGGAAGGCTGCGGACTGGGGAATGAATTCTTCCAGTTTCCCTGGCTGTTGTGTCTATGTGAGTTTCTTGTGTCCCCAGCATTGTTTGGTGCAGAGAAAAGGCCATCTGGGACTACTTTGGTTTTTGAAATTAATATTTTATTTATTAAAGTTACACTTTGAAAGAACTCAGTTTCCCCCTAGGCTTTAAAGTTCATCTGTAATTCTTATTATTATTTTAGTGATAAAGCATAGATGGTCAATGGAAGTTTGTGATGATTTCATTTCAAAGATCCTTCCTCACCTTATGCTTCAACAATGAACCCAATCCTTTCCACTGAGAGAGGATACCCAAGAAGGGTGAGGTCTGGAATAACAGGTCTTCTCAAGGAGACCCCAAGGATATACTTGCAGGGTCTTCTCCATGGTGACTCAGCTCTGGGGAATTTGTAAACTTAACTTGCAAATTTCCACTGCTGTGAAATCCTGTAAGTTCTATGGGGGCTGGAATAGCATCTCCTGCTTGATTCAAACTGGCCAATAAGAAAGGTACCTGTGGGTTGGAACTTTTTGATTGGAGATAAAAAGGGAAAGACCAAGCCAGTTGGGGAGCATGGCCATTTGGAATTCTTCTATGCCGTAAGCTCCCCGCCAGTGAATAAAGCCCTTCCTCTTATAAACATGGTGTTCTTTCTGTCCATTGGGCCTTGTCTTACTGCAACACTGCCTGGTATACGCCACATCCTACATCCCACAGAAATCACACCAGAAAGGGGAAGCAGGCACCCTGCTGGGGGCTAGCGGGGTAGTACAACTTGGCCCGACACTGAGGGGTGACCGGGGCTGGAACTGCAGTCCTCAGAGTCTGTGGGGCAGGCTTCCTGGCAGGCAATGGGCTATGGACAGGGGCCATGGGTAAGGAAATTGGAGAGGTGCCTTAATGAGGAAAAGGAATGCTTCCCCTTTCTCTATATCTTAGCTTCCTTTTTATTTTTACGCTGGAGAAATTTGTGACCTCAAAGTTGCAGGCTTGTTTTGCTTCTACTATGTTGATTAGCAGCTATTCAAGTTTTATAGCATAAGGCCCCTCTGAGGAGTCCCTCTCCCCTTCCAGTCTAATGTCCTCCTCACTGTTCGTGTCAGCCATTTTCTAACTCCTCCCCTCTCCGCTTTGCCTCTCCACATGCCATCTTTCCCTCTGCAGTCCTTCATGGGGCTTCCTCCCCTCTCCTTCCTTCTTTGGCCTTGGGAGCTCTCTACCCTGGTCTTCCCTGCATTGTCCCTCATAATCCACACTCTTTGTGGTTGAATTCAAGGTTCTCAGTACAATAAAGCTTTGGTGATTTGCCCCAATTGAGAAGGAATGTCAACTTAAATTAATGAGGAGTCTGAATAATAGAATTTTAAAGCATAGTTTAGGTGCGTTCCTGTTGTAAGACATCCTTTCTAGTGACAAGCATTAGCATTTAAAAGCAATAGTAGTTGATGTTGTGAAATGGGGCAATATGTCTTAGAGAACCTTTTAGATTCTTTATCAGAAAGGAACCATTTATAATTAGCATACACTTTTTGGATATCAGTGTTTCTGCTTCTTTCATTTTTAGTGATTATCATCTCTTTTTATTAGTGATTTTACCAGACTTCTCTCAGAACCACTCAGTTCCAAATCTTGAGTTCTTTGTGGCAGGGACATTTCCACATTGAAAGTATCTTCAGAAATTTTAATTTTCCATTTCATAAGCAATATATGAATACGTTTTCTTTGCAAAAATTAAAACCTTAAAAATAATAATAAATTAAAATTTTATAAATAATAAAATCATTCCTGTTATCTCATTTATACCATTTTCTTTAAAGTGGTAACAGTGCATTGCCTATAACTATCCTGCACAAAATTCCCTTTTCTGGGGTCCTATCCAAAAGGCAACCATCCACATCCACACCTGTTTATTTGGACCTTGCTTTCTTGAAAAAAATGACTAGTGGCTGATGTAGTTAAAGTCTTCAGCTCTAAAGCAATCAGCATCATAGGCATTGATTCACCCACTTCTATACCACATCTCTGCTATGTTCCATTCTTAGGTATCTGCCAGGAAAACTCACCAAGTCCAACACATATGGCCAATGGTAATAATTATTAGATCTAAAAAAGGGTATCCAGGTGTTCCTTATACTATATTTTCTCTACTTTTCTGAATGCTTAACATTTTCATAATAACAGAGGAGGCTGGTGCAGTGGTTCATGCCTATAATCCTAGAACTCTGGGAGGCTGAGCTGAGTGGATCAACTGAGCTCAAGAGTTCAAGACCAGCCTGAGCAAGAGCAAGGCCCAATCTCTACTAAAAATAGAAAATCTAGCTGCATGTTGTGGCAGGTGCCTGTAGTCCCAGCTACTCAGGAGGCTGAGGCAGGAGGATTGCTTGAACCCAGGAGTTTGAGGTTGCTGTGAGCTATGACACCACAGCACTCTACCCCAGGACAACTGAGTGAGATTCTGTCAGAAAGGGAGGGAAGGGAAGAGGAAGGAGGGAAGGAAGGAAGGAGGGAGGGAGGGAAAAAGAGAAGGGGTGAAGGAAGGAAGAAAAGGAAAGGAAGGAAGGACCAAATTCTAAGAAAACAAACAACAAAATGACCCTAAGATTCTAGTTACTACTGTGCTTCTCTTCCTCAGGATCCCATCCTTGTACTGGGAAAGATTATTCTTCATTTATAGGGATAGTAACAGAAGCACTGCCTGACGCATCTCTTAGCAAAGTGTATACTTTTTCAGGCTCTTCCATACATTCATACATGTTCTTCTCTTACCCTCACAACATTTTACAGATGAGGAAACCAAGAGGCTTCCTGATGGCAGTTAATGTCACTAGCTCATAGTTATGGTTTTCTTACTAAGCAGCCGACAATGTTCGGGTACCTATGTGTATTATCTAATTTTAGCCTTAGTAGCTCTGTGAGTTACATGCATAACTGCCTAAGATTACAAAACTAGTAAAGGGTCGATTGCAATATGAACCCAGGCAGTCTACTCATGAGCCTGAACTCATAAATAACTACATTCTCAGGTGATGACATTTAAGAGGTCTTTCTAGTATGTAAGAGTCTGGCAGCCTCCAGGTGCATTCAGAATAAATATCTGTGTTTTGGCTTGCACAATATTTTATAATTTTTGAATTTCAAGATTTATTTAATGAAAGACTTCACCTGAAATTCCAGATTTCTGGCTTCCCTTGTAAAATCAGAGGTTCTGGTAACATTAGGCCAGCATCCCATAAGACAATAATTGTCTGAATACCATTAAAGAAAAAATTTTCATGATGCTCGCTAAGGATATTAAGGAAGACTTTACTGAAGAAGAGACACTATCTTAGAGTTTTGCAGTAGCAGGATGAGATGGGCTCAACTCTGATTACAATAAGGAAAAGTGGAAATTCACAGCTAAGGAGCAAGGTGGAGGTCCGTGGATAGAAAATTACTGCCAGGAAACATCCAGGCTGCATTCTGGCTAAACTGGCTTGGTGGGATTCTTACTGAAGGCAGGCAAGGGGGATAAGATGTCGAGAGTAGAGAAAGGAAGAATTTGATCAGATACTGAGGGTGATCAAATACCAGGGTAAAGGATTTTTGCCAAGGTGACTCAGCAGAATTCTTGCTAAAATTGGACAAAGTGAGCCAAGGACAGAGTCCAAGGTCAGGGCCTAATCAGAAAGAGGACTCAGGGGAGCATGACTCAAGTTTGGTCAAGGAGAGTCTTTGTCAATAACTGCTGCCCTTTTATACAAGGCACGCTCTCTCTTATCAGTCCTTGTAACTCCCTATGATTGCACTAGGCCTGTTTTTGCAACTCTGTTCCCTGGCTAGCATAAGTATTTGAGTTGGTAAGTCCTATACTGTAAAAAACCACAATCCCAGAGAAGCAAGATTTATCAATAATTTCTGTCCTGGAGCTATCGACGCACCTGGAAAGTCATTTATTCATTTGTCTAACTTTCTGTTCATGTATCCATCTATCCACCTTTCCACTGTTTCTATCTCATGCATCCTCCCCACCTACCTGCTACACACAGTCATAGCTGCATTTCTCTGTCAATAACCGCTTTTCTCCCACTCAGATAAGAAGGGCAGGATCAGTTACAGATTGAACTGTGTCCTCTCAAAATACATAGGTTGAACTGCTAACCCCTAATATTACTGTATTCAGAGATAGAACCTTTAAAGGGAGGCAATTAAGGTTCAATGGGTTCATACAGGGAAGGCCCTGATCCACCAGAACTAGCGTCCTTATAAAAAAAGGAAGGGACCTGAGAGGTTCACACACACAGGAGAAGCATGACAGGGCACAGAGAAGGTGTCCATCTGCAAATCAAGGACAGGGGCCTTAGGACAACCCAAATGTGCTGCCACCTTGACCTTGAACTTCCAGCTTCAAAGACTGTGAGAAAATAAATTTCTGTTGTTTGAGCCATGCAGTGTGTGGTATTCCACTATACTAGCAGCCTGAACAGACAAATACAGCAGGGGACAATTTTTTATGTGCCCTTTGTCTTTTCAACCCTTCTTCCCCCTTTTCCTGAATAGGCAATCACCTAACACTCAAGGACATTGAGACAGCCAGTAAGAGAAAGTGTCGGTAATCCCAGTGAAGAAGGTCCATGGTTTCTCCAGTGGGGTGAATACCACCGTCAGGATGGGCTGTGAGGGTGGGAAAGGGCTGGGGGGGATGAATTCTAAAGAATTCTACCAGTTGGGCATTGCCTACAGGAGTAGGGCACTAGCCCCATATGCTGAACATGGCAGGTTCAAACCCAGCCCCAGCCAGAAAAAAAAATTCTACCAGTGAGATGGACTTGGGCTGCTTCCCTAAACACTGTGTGTGTACTGGAAATAGGGAGCTACTGCTTATATTTCACAGACTGTGGAGCTGATGTGTAGGCATGGAAAATATGAGCCAAACCCACAGTAGGTCCGTCCAGCTGGCTGTTGGGTTTAGAAGACTTTTTTTTTGAGACAGAGCCTCAAGCTGTCACCCTGGATAGAGTGCTGTGGCATCACAGCTCACAGCAACCTCCAATTCCTGGGCTCAAGTGAGTCTCCTGCTTCCGCCTCCCAAGTAGCTGGGACTACAGGCGCCCGCCAC
>CAUYON010063033.1:0-15323 GCA_963573935.1 Arctocebus calabarensis | reverse complement strand
TAACTTTTTTTTATGGTTCTTGATTTACATTGTCACATTACTTTCTATAGAGGGTTGTTACAATTTACATTGCCAGGGGCAATACAGAATGTACTACTTTCACCACAATATGACAAGCATTTACTATGTGTGCGTGTGTGTGTGTGTAATAACATTTCCTATATTCAAATTTCCATCTCTTTGATTTCTAATGGGGTATAACACTTGAATATATGGTCTTTGTGGCAATGATTAGAACTAAGAGATAAGCAAAAAGACAACTTCAAAAGCACCTAAAAATGCCACCTCCATATAACCACTGTTATTAGCAGTGGTATATTTAGTATATTGTCAATAGGTGATATATCTCATGTTAAGATTTCCTCACATTTTCAACCTATTTTGTAACCTGCTTTTTTTTTCTTCACTCACTCACCCACACATTTTGAACTTTTCCATGAAATAATATGTATCCATAGTTGTAAAACAGCATAAATAGAGGTTAAGGACACTGACTGTGGAGTCCCACTGCTGGGTTCAAATGCCTAATCAAATGGCACATTAGCCATTTAGCAGCCATGTGACTTTGGGCAAGTCATTAAATCCCTGTGGCTCACTTTACTCATCTGTGAAATAGGAATCATAATAGCTTTGCCTCATAGAGTTGTTATGAAGAGTAAAGAAATTGAAATTTTTAATGCCTAGAGAGCCTGGCACATGATGCACCAGGTGCTTGCTAAAAACAGTGCAGTATTGGATATACCATAATTATTCAATCAAGCCCATCTCATTGGACATTTCTGTCATTTAATTTCTTCTTCTATTACAGAAAATTCTGCTTTGAACATTTCTTAATACAAATTCCTAAATATTAAATTGCTTGATTGAAAATGACATACATAGTTAAAGCTTTTGTTATATATTGCTAAATTGTCCTCCAAAAAGTACATCCCGTACACAGTGTAGGGGGGTGCTACTTTTTCCTTGATGTTAGTGACCAGTTTCCTTTGCCTGCCTAAGACAGGTGAAGTCGAGGAGGTAAATGTGATCTTATCCGAAAACCAGGAGCCCAATTTCCTGTGGCCTCTTTGTTCTGACCACCATCATCTTCTCATTAGATCACCTGAAACTTTATCTAGACCAGGGAACATTAGCCACTTAGGGGCTATTTTAAAGTGAGAAATAATAACTGATACTATTGCATTTATAGTTATCATGAACAAGCTAAATTACAATAAGACATCTTCAGAAATAAATGGAAGATTTGTATTGTGGATCTTCTGAAGGAGACGTAGTGTATATAATTTTCCAGCTTTTTTGGCACAGCTCCCCTTCTCATACACATGCAACCACACAAACCACATCTACACAGGCACATCTTTTCTTTTTAACAGAGTATCTTACCAGCTAATGTTTCAAAAAGCACACCCCCCGTTGGGGGCTCTTTCCAGGTCACTCTACCCAACACTGATCTTAACATTGAGCTACTGTTGCTTTAACATTGATGCCTCTCAAGGTGATAAAAATGGCTACACTCTACCAGGTAAATATTTTCTCCTTTAGTTTCTTTTTTTCTCTACATATCATTTGATACTAATTCTCAGCTTGAGTAATAAAAACAAGCAATTCTTTGTCCTATGCCAAACATCGTAAGATACCGGACCTTAGCTAAGAAATAAGATGTCATAGAGTGGCATGTCAGCCTCCAATTTGATCAGCCGTGACACAGTGATTAAGGGCACAGCTGTTGCTTGAGAGAGGCAGCCTTGACCTGATTCTGGCTCTGTCACTTATGGGTTTTTAAAATTTAATGAGGGCAGTGAATGTGTTGTTTTTACTCAATAGCATATATATCCTCTTTTGGCTTACAGGTACTTCAGACATAATAGTGGAATGTAATTAATACCATGTCATTCCCTCAAGTGAACCTTCCAAACTCTCCCCTCCTTTCATCTCATCCAAGGTAAAAGCCCAGGTTCTTACAATGATCTGTGAGGTCACACATGATGTGCTTCTTGCTTTATCTCTGAAACTCCTTCTCATTCTTCTCTCCCCTTGCCTCTGTCACACTGGGCTCCTTAACATTTCTTGAGCTCTCCATGCGCACTAAGGACCTGTGGAGGTGCTATTCCTCTACCAAGAATGCTCTTCCCAAAGTAACTTGCTTCCTAGCTCCTCCTGTATTATTACTTAGAAACTATCTTCTTTTTCAGTTATCTATTACTATGCAACAAACTGCCACAAAAATCAGTGGTTTAAATAAAAACAATATGTTATTGTTACAGATAATGATTCTGTGGGGCAGGAAATCAGATAGAACACAGAAGAGGCTTTCCTTCATACCCTGATGTCTGGAGCCTCAGCTAAAATGACATGAATGAATAGAGATAGTTAACTGCTCCGGATGGCTGGGACTCTTTCTCTCTCTTTACATGTGTCTAACTGTGTATAGCTTCAGCTCCTCACAGCATGGCACCTTCAAAGTAGCAAAACTTCTTGCAAGGCTGCTCAGAGCTCCAAGACCAAAGGGGAAGTTACCAGTCCCCTTAATGCTAGCCGAATTTCTGTCAAATCTGTTGGTTGAAGAAAACACAGAATAGCCTAGTTTCAAGGGGCAGGATGTAAATTGATCCCTTCTTTCAAAAGGAACAGTATCAAAGAATTTGAGCTATATTTAACCCACCACATATCTCGGAAAGTTCTTCCCTATTTATCCTACCTAAAATTGCAAGCACCCTAATAATTCCTACACCCTAGTCTTACTTTACTTCCCTTGACAGCCACTTAACACATTTTATATCTGAAATATTTAGTTTACTATCTGCATCTTCCACCCAAATAAAAATTTCACAAATCTAGTGATTTTTTCTGTTACATTCACTGTTGAATCTTCAGCAACAAGATTGTTGTGTGACACATAGTAGGCACTCTATAAATAGATATTAAAAGAATTAATAAATGAAGGAACTAGTGAATGACCCTGGTGAGTTAACCACTATGACTTTCAGCTTCTTCACCTGAAGGATGATAAAACTACCTTCTTTCTAGGACTTTTGTGAGGACTGAATGGAATCAGGTATATAAAATACTTAGACTAGAACCTAGCAAATAATTAGTTGCTATTAATGTGAGTGGCCACAAGGTGCACCTAAATTAATATCAGAGATGTCATAAAATAGATTCAGATACTGTCTTCCTGGATGCCCTTTTCTAGTCTGACCTTTGGAGAGAGAAGTTGGCATCCTTACCTGGTACAAGTGAACTTAACCACAGAGAGAGAGTGAGGGTTTGATGTAATGAGCAAGAGTCATGTATTTTATAAATAGGTTTCCTTTTGAAGTGAACATCAAAGTTGCTAGAAAGATCTTTAATAAATGAGAAGCATAATCACTATATTTTCCCAAGCAGAGAAATCTTTTTGACTGCTATCATTTCTCCCTAATTGTTTGATTATAAATTGTAATCCAAGCATTTATTTCCATTCAAAAAGACCTCTTAACTCGTTAACTTGACCTTTAATGCAATGCTAATGCAGATTTTCATCTCCTCTCAGCAGGAGAGTTATGTTCTTTGGAGAAACATTGTGACATCCTACCTGCTTCCATTTGAACATCTGTTTTTGCTTCTTTCTCTTCACAGTGTTATTAAGAGTTAACCTAATACATCGTTGTGGGGAGGAAAACTCCCAGGGTTCCAAGGAAAGCAAAGGGAATGGGACAGAGCAAAAATACAGAATTGTAAAGATGCCAAAATGCAGGTGTTAGCTGCGTGTGGTATCTAGTTAAACTTGACCTATACCATTTCATGGCCTGTGGAAGTGGAGAGCCAAGCCCTATCCCTATAATTGATAAAAGTCCTCCAAAGCTTACTGTCTTCACCTGTATGAAACCCAATATATTTTCCTGTACCAATAATCTCTCCTTATAGAAATTATGCTCAGCCTTCTCATGAATTCATTTATAAAATTTCTTTTTCCAGGCGGCACCTGTAGCTCAAAGGGGTATGGCACTGGCCCCATATGCCTGAAGTGGTGGGTTCAAACCTAGCCTCAGCCAAAAACTGCAAATAAATAAATAAATAAAATAAAATAAAATTTCTTTTTCCTCCAGTGTTTCAAAAATTCAGTAACTTGATTAAAAATAAGGCAGGAAATGAGGTGGAAAAGTCCCTTTCTAATTTCATTTTCTTTTCTTTTTCTTTCTTTTTTTTTTTGGTCAGGGAAATCTCCTTTTATTCTTACATTGCAAGTTCATTTTATTTTAATTTAATTTTATCATTAAATCATAGCTGGGTACATTAGTGCAATCAAGGGGTACAATGTGCTTCTTTCATATACCATCTTAAATAATTTCATCAAACTGTTTAACATACCCTTCATGGCATTTTCTTTGTTATTATATGAAGACATTTGTATTCTGCATTTAGTAAGTTTCACCTATACCTTTCTAAGATGCACCGTAGGTGTGGCCCCACCAATTACCCTCCCTCCACCCTAACCTCTCCCTTCCCCTCCTTTCCCCTTCCCTACTCTGTTCCCTGTATTCTTGTGTTATAGTTGGGTTATAGCCTTCATATGAAAGCTATAAATTTGCTCCATAGTAGGGCTGAGTGGATACTTTTTCTTCCTTTCTTGACATACTTTGCTAAGAAGACTATGTTCCAGCTCCATTCATGTAAACATGAGAGAGGTAAAGTCTCCATCTTTCTTTAAGGCTGCATAGTATTCCATGGTATACATGTACCACAATTTATTAATCCATTTGTGGGATGATAGGCATTTAGACTTGCTTCCACGACTTAGCAATTATGAATTGGGCTGCAATAAACATTCTGGTACAGATGTCTTTGTTGTAATGTGATTTTTGGTCTTCTGGGTATATACCTAGTAAAGGAATTATAGGGTCGAATGGAAGGTCTATTTTTAGATCTCTAAGTACTCTCCAAACATCCTTCCAAAAGGAACATATTAGTGTGCATTCCCACCAGCAGTGTAGAAGTGTTCCCTTTGTCCACATCCACGCCAACATCTCTGGTTTGGGAATTTTGTTATGTAGACTAATCTTACTGGAGTTAGGTGATATCTCAAAGTAGTTTTGATTTGCATTTCTCTGATGATTAAGGATGATGAGCATTTTTTCATGTGTCTGTAGACCGTGCGCCTGTCTTCTTCAGACAAGTTTCTCTTCAAGTCCTTTGCCCTCCCTGAGATGGGATCATTTGTTGTTTTCTTGCTAATACATTTGAGTTCTCTGTGGATTCTGGTTATTAAATGGTTATCGGAGGCATAACCTGCGAATATTTTCTCCCATTCTGAGGGCTGTCTGCTTGCTATATTTACTATGTTCTTAGCTGTGCAAAAGCTTTTTAGTTTGATCAGGTCCCAGTAGTGTATTTTTGATACTGCTTCAATTGCCTGGGGAGTCCTCCTCATAAAATATTCCCCCAAGCAGATTCCTTCAAGAGTTTTTCCTGCACTTTCTTCTAGTATTTTTATAGTTTCATGTCTTAAGTTTTGATGTTTAATACAGTGAGAGTCTATCTTAGTTAATGATGAAAGGTGTGGGTCCAGTTTCAGTCTTCTACAGGTCACCAGCCAGTTCACCCAGCACAATTTGTTAAATAGGGAATCTTTTCCCCACTGAATGTTTTTAATTGGCTTTTCAAAGATCAAATAATGGTAAGTAGCTGGATTCATTTCTTGGTTCTCTATTCTGTTCCATACATCTACCTCTCTTTTTTTGTGCCACTACCATGCTCTTTTGATCACTATCGATTTATAGTACAGTCTCAGGTCTGGTAGTGTGATTCCTCCTGCTTTGTTTTTATTTCTGAGTACTGTCATGGCTATTCGAGGCTATTTATGATTCCATATAAAGTGAAGTATTATTTTTTCGAGATCTTTAAAATATGACAATGGAGCTTTAATAGGAATTGCATTAAAATGATATATTGCTTTGGGTTGTATGGACATTTTAACAGTGTTGATTCTTCCCAGCCATGAGCATGATATGTTTTCCACTTGTTAACATTTTCAGCTATTTCTTTTCTTAAAGTTTCATGGTTCTCTTTATAGAGATCTTTCACATCCTTTGTTAGGTAAACTCCCAAATATTTCATCTTCTTTGGCACTACTGTGAAAGGAATAGAGTCCTTGACTGTTTTTTTCTGTCTGGCTATTGTTGGTATATATAAAGGCTACAGATTTATGGGTGTTAATTTTGTAGCCAGAGACATTGCTATATTCCTTGATTACTTCTAAAAGTTTTGTAGTAGAATCCCTGGTGTTTTCCAGATATACGATCTTATCATCTGCGAAGAGTGAAAGTTTAATCTCTTCTGATCCTATGTAGATACACTTGATCACCTTTTCTTCCCTAATTGCAATGGCTAAAACTTCCATTACAATGTTAAAGAGCAATGCAGACAATGAGCAACCTTGCCTGGTTCCTGATCTAAGTGGAAATGACTTTAGTTTAACTCCATTCAATACAATATTGGCAGTGGGTTTGCTGTAGATGGCTTCTATTAGTTTAAGAAATATCTCTTCTATACCAATTTTCTTAAGTGTTCTAATCATGAAGGTATGCTGAATATTATCAAAAGCTTTTTCTGCATCAATTGAGAGAATAATATGTATTCTTTGTATTTTAATTTGTTTATGTGCTGAATTACATTTATAGATTTACATATTCACCTTGTGAAGCCACTTCGTCACTTTAGGGAATCCCTATGAGGCGAATATTGGTTTTGTTTGAATGATCCCAGAGCTCTTTGAGAGAGTGATCAGGTTTGCCCTCCATTTGTCTTCCTCTTTGGAAGTTTTGGAGCATTTGAACGCTTTGTCTTTCATGTCAGAAATCTTCTGCTTGCTCCATTCTGTTACTGAGGGATTCTATTGTATTTCTCAGATCTTTGAGGGCTGCAACTTCTTTTCTCAATGTGTCAAGATCTTTGGTCTTTTTGTCTTTGAATTCGTTGAATTCTTGAGACATCTTTTGGATTACTGCTTGAAATTCTAATTCCATCTTTTCCTCCATTCCACTGATCTTATTTGCTATCCAGACTCTGAATTCGATTTCTGACATCTCAGCCATTTGTTTATGCAAGGGATCTTGTGCTGTATCTGCCTTGTCATTCCTTCAGGGAGTTGATCTACTCTGATTATTCATATTGCCAGAGTTTTTCTGTTGATTTGGCCTCATGATTGTCTTTCACTGTTGCCTATGACTGTCCTTAGAGTTGGGGAGGGGTCTCTGGTCAGAATGGCCGAGCTGGTGCGGAGGCAGAGAGGGTAGGGGAGGACATGGGTTGTGCGGCTCCCGGAGTTCCTGGCCCAGGGAGGCAGGCGGAGGCCTGGTGGGTTCCTGGCGGAGTCCTTGGCCAGCATGGGCGGTGGGCGTAGGCCCAGGGGGGCATGCGGAGCCACACAGGCGTCCCAGGGAGTCCCTGGCTGCGGCAGGTGGGCCAAGGCTTGGCCGAGTGTGGATCGGAGCCATGCCTAGTTCCTGGAGGAGTCCCTGGCCACTGTGGGCCAAGTCCCAGCAGGGTGCAGATCAGAGCCTCACAGGGTTCCATCAGAGTCCCTGACCACAGCAGAGTGGAGCCCTGTGGTTCCAGACGGAGTCCCTGGTCTGGGGACTGGCGGGGGCTCAGTATGGCCTCAGAGTCTCTTACCTGGCAGACCCCCTGGTCTGGCAGACAGGGAGGGTAAGTGCTGCTCAAACCCTCCTACCTCAGTTTCAGCAGGGGTCAGGCTTCTGGTTTGTTAGGTAAGGGGGAAATGGTATATCGTAAGTTCTGAATGGCAGAAAACTTTTGTTCAATTTCTGCCTGAAGCTTGGTTTCTTGGAGTCACAGCTTGCCTCAGCAGAGGTGACCTGCAGTTATCACTTCTCTCTCTCAGCCGGGCTCCCAGTCTTCAGCTCAATTGGGTAGTTTCTGGATGCCATCCTTCCTTTGGGACAGGAGCCTCTGTTGGAAGCTGCTTCCAGTTGGCCATCTCCCTCCTGGCAGGCTCACCCCTCCGCCTCCTCCTTCCTAACACGTGCTCTCTGGACTCTAATTTCATTTTCTAACCCCTCGCTTTCTCTTGTCTTTGTCTACTTTACTGTTTCTTCCCTTTTTCCAAGAAGCAGCAAATCATGCCCTAAGTCTCAGGCTAAACAGTTCTATCCTGGTTCAGGCCCAGATTTTACTCCAAAGTGAACTGACCTCAACACTTTCTCAACCAGGTATATCTCTTTCAGGAGGAAGTCCAAATCCAACCACTAAGGAAATTATGATCTCCTGGAATCTCATTCTCTCGCTTTGACTAAGATCGTATCCCCCATCCCATTCACCACCCAAGACATGAGAACAAACAGAACTGGCTAACTCATTTTGTAAAGATGAGCTGCTATGAGTTTATATTTTTTGATAGCTGGTTTAACAATAAAAATTGTTACATATTGAAGCTATCCTGGAAACAATGTATCTAGTTGCTCATAGACAGCAAATGAGAACTTTCAAAGCTTTTGCTGGGAAAATCATCCTCAAAAGCAAATTGATTTATCTCATCTCAAATGGCCAGGTCTTAGGGGAAAGTGCAAGGTTTTTGCATCATTCGGAGCTAAGATGACAGCCAATAGAGAAGCAGTGTCACATGGGAACCTAGGTTCCAGTAACTGAGGAACTGGTAATAGTTTTGTTGTTGCTGCTTTTGTTTTGTTTTTACGAATTACTTTAAGGAAAGATGTCACATTCAAATACCAAATCTACAATTCAATGGTTATACATCCTGAGGCCAGTTATAAACCCTTCCTATGCCTCTTTATCATCATCTTAAAATAGCAGAAGGATGCTCTCTTCATAGAGACACTGTAAGGATAAGTTTCATAAACATATAATAAATTTTTTTTAAATGTCCGTCCTGTCTCTTCTCATAAGTCAGACAAACTCCTACAGTCTTAGCTTAAGCAGGCCTTATAATCATGCATTTCATGCCAATAAGATTATTCTTAAATTACAGATATGGCGGTAGCTCCAGTACTGATAGCATTAACTCTTTTTAAAAAATCCACACTATTTGCACTCTGCCAAAGTGCATCAAACTTGTCAGTAAAAGTCTTAGATAAGTGGACACCATAGCAGGTTGCAATGGCCAGGAAATTTTATTTGTAAGGGAGGAAGTACTGTTTCATAAGTGACAAAGCTATTTGGAGTTGATCTTGTAAAACAGATGCCTGAGAATGCCACGATATTGATGACCTCTGCCCTCCAGAGCACTTCAGATGTACATTACAGTGCTGTCTTTAGAATGGCTTGTAAGGTGTCTTATAGATTTATTCACATTTGTCAGAGAAATAATGCTGAGATTTTCTCATTTCTCATTAATGCTAATCACATCCTTAAATAACTTTCTTGCAGAAAGATTTTAAAGAACATATAAACTTTCTATTTATTATCTTAGCATTAATAAAGCAGTTTACATAGTCCAATGGCTATAAAAATACAATGTCAGTACTTGATTGTGGTTCCATACTATTCTCCCCCACTTCCATACTATTCTCCCCCACTAAAAATACTATTCTCTTGTATTTTTATTTATAAAATAAAAGATACTTTTATTTTTCTTGTAAAATGACTTTTTTTGGGATCTGATCCAACTTCTTTCTTGCTTGGGCCAAGAACTCTATGTCCATCTGCTTATGTGAGTGGCAGGGGGAAGGACAATTGGGACTACAATTAGACGAGTATTGGGAACTCCACTTTAAAAACTAGAGTTAAGCTTTTGGGAAAGAGAAGAACTTGTAACCTTGGCTTGACAGCAGTAACTAGAAGAATAGAAGGTTTCAAAAATTCAAATGTCTTGGCTTTTAGTGGCAAGGTCCCTAAAGTAGACTGGCCTTAGCATAAGGATTCTGGTGAGGGCTTACCTTGTCAGACAGTTGTGAAATAGTAAACCTACCTTGATACATAAATAGTAACTTTCTCCTTTAGCTCCAAAACCAACTGTTTGGATCTAAGCCCTGACAAGCTCAGTGGGTTTTTGGCTTTGATCTGACCTAGTCTTGGTTGCCCAGTGAGCTGTGCTAAAACTATGATTCCTTCCTCCGTTCGTGGCTCCTTTTGTTTTCTTATATCCCTGTTATCTGACTAGGACTGGATAGACTCTCACTGCCATGCCAACCTGCTTGTCTTTATATTTAAGTTAGGCACGCTTCAGTTCCCAATCCTTGGGCCTCCAACTCAGGCCTCTGCTGTTGAATTTCTAAATCCCTAAAAGCTGATGGCCCAGTGACAAGTGGGGTCCCTTAAGGGTTTGCTGTCTTTATTGGGGTGGCTCTTTCTTGTCCTCTCCTGGACAGAGCTGGCCTGAGGAAGATCAACTATTTTTCCACCATTCAATTTTTTCATCCCAAGGTGTAGCATGGATGAATGATAATGGAATTTACCTTTCCAGGTAAAGGCACTTTGGAATGAGTTGGGTAGCAGCAAAATAAAAGAAGCTATGCCCTATAATGGTACTCTCAGATTCTAGCTTTGCATAGTGAGATCTCCATTCAGATGGGCGTAGACACAGAAGCTTTAGAATTGATGAGGTGAAAATGAGAGCCTCAGCTGAGAACACCAAATGCTCCTGAGAAACATCTCTTAGCATCAGATAAGAGAATACTGAGCAGGTAGAAAATATGGCTTTTACCTTATGAATTCATTAATACTTTGGCACTAATAAAGATTTGAGGGCCTAATTACCAAGACTATATCAACACTATTTGTGTTTAGTGACAGAGATATCAAAATATTTTAAACACCAATGTTTAGTCATTTTTTACCCACTATCTCTTTACAGCCACCAATAAAGCCCCAGTATACCCTTTGACAAAATGGGCACTGCCCTTGAATGCATTCTTAATGGGTGGTGATAACTGGGTGATGAGAACATAAATTAAGTTTATTGGCATTTTCTCAGGAGGAAATAGACTTTATGGATGTACACAGTTAAGAATTTCTCTTGGATGTGCCAGAGAAGTTGTGCATTTTAAAACTGGGCTAGAGACTCTTTCTGGAAAATGTGCCAAAAATATCAGAAACTCTGACAGTCTCCAGAATAAGTATGCCTAATGCAGTGGGACAGATGAATCCCAATGTGATTTATTTAATAATAGTCTAATAAGTTAGATATCGGGCCTTTGTATTTAACAAATCCCATTACAAAACACACAGGGAAGTAATCAACACTAAAATGTGCAGATTTTGACTAGATTTGATCCCTGGCTTCTGAATAGTGAGAAACTTGCCAAACTTACTATGTTTCATAGCAAAGCAGCTCTAAGATTTATTGCTCCTGAAAACCCAGTGTTAAGGGTAATTGATTTGCAATTGTTTTGTATTCTTTCATCCCTGCAGGTTAAAATGGAGGCAGGGGTTGGAATATCAATTAACTCCTTGGGATAAATATGAGTAAAGTCAGTGGTGGCACTTTTCACATTTATTTTCCTGTTGGAGAAAAGAGTTTATTGGATGTAAACAATGGTCATCTGTCAGAGGCCCACATATCTGTTTTCATAGTAATTGCAACCATTGCCTCCTCCCCTATAGCAGTTTGAGCTGCCTTTTTTTTTTTTTTAATTTGGCCAGTAGCTTAGTTTACATCATCCTATAGCTGATGATACACTCATAGTACCCTTAATTGCTCAATAATTTTCTTACAATGTTTATAGCCTAAAAGAAATACTTAACTATTCCATTTTTCAGGTAGTTGGGTGCAAACAACTGAACAAGTCACTTGAAAAAGTAATGCACACAAATTTAAGAAAAAAAATTTAAAGTTCATTATTTAATTATCATGATTACTGAATAATAATAGTGTGTGATATTGACACGAGCACTGTACAACTTCTCAAACCTTGAAATCATACTGGACCCCACCACTCATTTTCCATTCTACATTTAAACAACTTTGTGGAATACCTGGTTTGTTTGTTCCTTCCTTTTTTTTTAAATTAATTTTTGGGGACTCATTGAGGGGGAAAACCAGTTTGATAGAGCTATCAGGACATTGAAAGGAATATAGTGAAGTGACCTAATATTGAAAGAATAAATGACTTCAAGCTAGTATTCAGCAAATAACATGTGATCTCTGTATTTCCCTTACAAACATCTGTGATTGCTCCTCTGAGTTCGCTGTCATGCCCTCAGGCGCTGGGTGTACAGTATGCAGTTTGAAGCTGTGGCCCATTGCCTCAAAGCACAGGAGCACCTAACTTACACAAGTTCCACTATACTCTCTTGATGTTGGAAGCTATTATTGTGTTTAAAGTTATGTGTTTTTAACACAATATGGTCCCTAAATGTATATCAACTAATTCAACTCACCCTTGTACAAAAAATCAGAATCTATTCCAACATAAGATAAAAAGTTAGTTGTATTGAGAATAATATGTTTGTAACTAGTGAGTGATTGAAGATATACTTTTAACTTGTAATATAACCTGAAGTCTGCACACCAAAGTAAAAAGACAACCTGTAGAAGGGCAGAAAATACTTGCAAGCTGTATTTCTGTTACATCCAAAATATATCACAAGCTCAAAACTCAACAACACACCCAAATAACTAGATTTACAAATAAGCAAAAGACATGAATAGACACTTCTCAAAAGGAAACATACAAATGGCCCACATGTATATGAAAAAAATTCTTGATATCATTAATCATTAGAGAAATGCAAATCAAAACTATAGCAAGATATCACTTCATTCCATTTAGAATGGCATCCCTCCTATCAAAATAAATAAATAAATAAATAACAAGTGCTGGCAAGGACGTGGAGAAAAGGGAACCCTTACACACTGCTGACAGAAATGTGTATAGCCATAATGGAAACTAGTTTGAAGTATTCTTGAAAATTAAAACTAGAACTATCTTATGTACTGAATTCTGATATGAGGACAATTGATGACCTAGTACACATTGGGGGTGGGGGGAAGGGGGATTCAGGAAGAGGGAAGGAGAGCGGGGGTCACAGAGTGTGACACACCTCTTGGGGATGGGTCACTATTACAAGAGGGACTTTACCTAACAAATGCAATCATTATAATCTGGTTCTATGTACCCTCAATGAATCCCAAAATATAAAAAAATAAAAAAAACTACATGAAGAAAGTGAATGAGGCAAAATAATAATAATAATAAAATAGAACTAACATAATGAACCACCAATCACACTACTAGGTATATATCCAAAGGAAATGAAATCAGTATGTGAAAGAGTTGTCTGTGTGTCCATGGTTATTGCAGCAGTGTTCACAATAGCCAAGACATGGAATCAACCAAAATGTTCATCAAAAGATGAATGGTTAAAGAAAATGTAGTGTATATACAGAGTAGAATACTATTCAGCCATTAAGAAAATAATGAAATCCTGTCATTTATGACCACATGGATGAACTTAGAGGACATTATGTTAAGTTAAATAATCCGGGTATAGAAAGACAAATATGTGTACTGCATGGTTTATATATTTATGTACTTAAAAATCTCAAACTCAACAGTAAACAATTCAGTTAGAAAGTGGGCAATGCACATGAAGAGGCACTTCATCAAAGAGGACAGACACCTGGCAAACATGTGAAAATGTGTTCTACAGCTATGATTTAATAAAAAAAAGAAAGAAAGAAAATGTGTTTCACATTATTAGCTATTGTGAACATGAACATTAAAACAACAGCAAGATTATCACTACATTCCTATTAGAATGGATGAAATAATAAACAAAAAGACAGAGCAAATGTTATGGGAGATCTGAAAACACTGAATTACTCATGCTTTGCTAATAGGAGTGTAAAATAGTGGCCATCCAAAGCACAGTGACTCACACTTATAATCCCAGCACTTAAGAGGCCGAGGTAGGCGGATTGCCTAAGCTCACAAGTTTGAGACCAGCCTGAGCCTGAGCCATACCCCATCTCTAAAAAATAGCTGGGCATTGTGGTGGGTGCCTGTAATCTCAGCTACTTGCACCACTGTGGCCACAGGATCACTTGAGTCCAAGAGTTTGAGGTTGCTGCGAGCTATGATATCACAGCACTCTACCAATGGTGACAAAGTGAGACTTTGTCTCAAAAAAAAGGAAAGAAATAAAAATAAGTAAATAAAATGACAGCCACTCTCAAAAACAGTCAGTTCCTTTAAAAGTTAACATGTAACTGCCTTATGATCCAACAATTGCATTCCCAGGTATTTATGTCAAAGAAATTAAGATTTATGTTCTCATAAAAACCTGTACACAAATGTTTGTAACAGCTTTATCTGTAAGAGGCAGAAACTAGAAATAAACATGCTTCAATAAGTAAGTGGTTAAACAAATTGCATTACATCCATATCTTTTATGGAACTGTACTTGACAATAAAGAAGAACAAATTACTGATACATACAACATCCTGGATGAAGTTTTGAATTATGCTAGATAAAGAAAGCCAATCTCAAAAAGCCAATCTTGAGCTGAGAAATGATAGAAATGGAGAACACGTTGGTGGATATCAGCAGTTAAGAAGGAGCTGGAGGCGAGGTGTGGGGGAAGGGAAGTGGTTGTGGCTATAGAAGGGTAATGTGAGGTCCCCATGAGGTGATGGAAATATTCTGTATCAATGTCAGTGTCTGTACTTTTGCAGGATGTTACCACTGGGGCGAAACTGAATAAAGGGATCTCATTGTATTATTTTTGAATGTTCATCATCCAAAAGATGAATGGATAAAGAAAATGTAGTGTATATACAGAGTAGAATACTATTCAGCCATTAAGAAAATAATCGATTTTCTTAAAATTATTAATCTATAATAATTAATCGATTAATAATATTTAATTAATTATGATTAACTTAAAAAGTTTAATTAAAAGTAAAAATAAATTTAGTTATAAGTTTTTTTTGCTATAACAGGAGCTTTTTTTTTATTTTTACATATATATGAGTTAATTAGGTTTCCACTTTTTGCCTTCACAGAATTTAAAAGGCTTAAAATTTAATAACAATAACAATGTTTAAGATAAAGATTAGAAACAAAAACCATGTAAAGAATGAATGAAGATAAATACATTCAGAAAAGAAAACAGACGATTACTACATCAAAATATAAAGCAATATTAGTAATAACAATGCCAAGAAAGTAATGTTCACATTGTCAAATAAGACATTGTAGAGTGCCTTGACTCTGAGGCTCAATATGAAGTCATTAGTTAACTTCTTATTTTTTTTCCAAAGTGTCAAAAAATAGACAACTAATATTATATAAATAAAAGTAAAGGAGAGTTTCAAAAAACAAATCATGCCAAATCTTATAGACAATGGAAAAAGAAGAAATAT